>MU846482.1:0-21222 GCA_030867225.1 Colletotrichum caudatum
AATTAGGTTACCTACTACAACTGCAGTTCCTATATATATTTACACTGACGAATTGCGTACGATCATAGATATTTAGTATATAAGAACAACAGAATAGGACATAAACACTGCCTATCTTCACCAGCACCAAGCTTAAAAAGACAGGAATTCAATACTGTATGTACAGATATAGATAGTATAGAAGAAATGTTTACTAGTCCAAAACTATTACACTCCACCCATGTCTACAACGGAAACACAGTCTAACAGCGCAACCCGCACGGTAAATGGAGGGTTGCGGATCAGGATCATCCAAAAAGCAAGTTTTTGGACGCTGGGGGATTTGAACCCCCGACCTTTCACAGTCCCCTTCCAATATTTCTGAAGCTCTTGTGAAGCTTCAGTGGAAGTTGCGAAGCGAAAATCATACCCCTAGACCAAGCGCCCGATGATTGGATGATGGAGTCACCCACATTGCACAATAAGAAAATTCCCGAATTGTGTGGTCCTGTGTCTATGTGTGACCCACCTTAGAATCCTCAGCCAGCAAGCAGTCAAGGCCCAACACAGCTGGACAATAATAAACTGTGACTGGACCACTTGACTGATATCCTAACGAGCCTAGACTGTGGAAATAATGAAACTACTTCTAACTACTCAGAACACTCTGTTATCAGAGACCACGGACAAGAGTCTGCAACAGCCCTAAGGCGCGGTGGGCCAACTGAAAAGTCAAGTAGACAGGGGCTCTGATAAGTTTCTAGGCTACCCACCTAGAGCCCAGGATTGCCATATAATCTATTTCCAAAGTTTAACATTTGTGAAATGAGAAAGTCATTTCATAATTAAGTCGGGAAGGTGGCTTCTTCAAATTGCGCTGGAAGGGTCCCCCTTGCCAAAGCACGCAAGCTGAGATGAGCTCACTTTGGTCCAGAAGACCCTTGGAGCACGGCATCTTTCGCCCTAAGCCGTTTCCTGGATGAGAAGGCTCTGCGGTGTATTAAGAAGAATGCGCATGTTCATGAGGGCGACAAGCTAATCTGACACAATATGAACCATGCCTGATAGTATTGATTTGACTTCCCCGAAAGTGCTTTTTTCCACCCATTACATGATTTCAAGGCTCCGTGGTTTTCAATCTATAAGACCAAAAACCAGCAGACTTACTATCTCCAGCTGTTATTAGAAATTCTACCACATCTATCGATGCCCTTCCGACCTCAATGCGACAAAGAGCAGGAATTACATGGATTGAAAAGGAGGTACAGCTGTGAACTCATTAGCTACGGTGATGCGACTGATTCGCCTGTTCTTGAAGCTTTTGACACAGTGGGTTCGTGCCCCTGGAAAGGTATCTTGGCATGAGGCTATAGGTGGTCTTGGGAAAGTAACAGAGCACTCAGCGAATCAAGTCGTTCTTTGTGGGAGAACAATATACCTCTCCGAGTTCAATTTATCTATACACAGCTACAGGAGACCAGATGCCGATCCAGATGGAAATGTTATTCAGAAGCTAGCCTCCTTACCGTCAAGCTCGATGCCCGCCGAGAGGCATGCTGACACAAAATTACCCTCACCACATGTGATGGATGATTACTGAGACGTTAGTGCCTGGTATCATTTTTGGTCTTAAACCATGTTTACAGTGTCAATGGTTTATTTTTACCTTGCCCTGTGATTTGCAGTTCACAATACACAATAGCAACTAGCGTGAGAAGTTTCAAGATAGTCTACCTTGAGGGAGTGGGAGGCAAATGACTTTTATGTCATTGACAACGCTCCAAAAGCCTTTGGAATGGTGCGAGTATAAAGGGTCTATGGAACTCTATAAAAAAGGTAGAAGAAGAAAACAACCAAAACCGGCGTGCACTTTGTACTGAAATTTTTGCTCCAGCGAATGGTCGCCAAACCATCAACCATTGCTAGGGAAGGCGAATGCGATCACTCCTCCCCCGCCACGAGTAGACCAAACTCTTAGTCCACTCCCACGTGTGGATGGCCACACTCATCGTTCCAAATATAAACAAGGGTATCAAAGAATTAGTTAACATGTACAAAAGACCACCAGACTGCTTCACAATATCAAACAGCTCGCCTCGCATGATGCGCAGTGACTCCTCCTCATTCTTCCATGGGCCCACCAAGCGGAATTTGGCGTTGAAGTTGCTGCCCATGGCCCACGTGTATGCGGCCCTGAGGCCTTTAGAGAAGACGTAACTGAAGCGGGGAGCAGAACCGATGTCGAGAGCCAGCTGGTATACATAGCTCTCATGATCAACGCCGCGCTTCTCGGCCCAGGGATCACGACCGCAGCGAGGATGTAGCTTCCAGTCTATGTCGTATCCAGGCAGGGCGTTCGGGTCGAGGGGTTCAGAACTCGGCGAATATGTGAGGCCCGGGACGTTGGGATATCTGGACTGGAGGAGGCGAAGGATCCAGAATTGGGTTTGCATCTCAGCCAGTGGTGGAATGGCGCCTTGATATGATGTTAGCAACCAGCAAAGCAAGAATTTGACAGAGGAAAGTTACCCAGATTCGGCCTCACGAACCCGATGAAGCCCACAGAAACGTCATTAGAGTGGTAAATGGCCCGGACATCCGCCGTGTCTGGCGTACCATAACTCTCATCCAGAAACGGGAAGCGGCGGGTGTATCCTGTCGCAAACAGAACCACATCCGGTTTCACAACCATCTGCTTCATTTTCTCGGATTCAGGCCTTCCAGTGTCACGGAAGTGCATAACCCCGTCGTCGTCGACGTACTCGGGCCAGGGGGCGACATCAATGTACCGACCCTTGGTATCGATGTCGAACTCCTTGATGTAGAAGAAGAATCGACGGATTCGCTCCATGATGGAAAGCGGACGGCGCCAAGGTGCGGAGATATAAGGGACTGCTCGGGTAGATTTCGCAGGGAAGACTGTGGCCATCCGTCAGTTGGTTCCTGCATGTGTTGGTCCGGGGATGCATACAGTGATCAATGTGCATCCTCTCCCGAGGCATCCCCCCGATAAGCTGGTCCCAACCAACAGCCGCCCCGCCGATTAGCGAGAAAGTGACGTCGATCTGTTGGTTATAGAAATCCCAAAGCATTTGACTCGACTGCAGCTTCGGGGGCACATATGCAGTGTCGAACAAGCTTGCAATTGAGCAGTCAACAGGTTTCTCCTTGAGATTCCCTCCCCTTCCCCAGAACCCGAACATTACAGGAGCCGGCGCAGTCTACATCATTTAGTGCTTGATCAGTGATATCACCATTCGGAAGCAAGCGTACCTTTGGTGCCACCACAAAGCCGTCCCTGTGACACAGGACAACGTGCTTCACGCTCTCGGTTGTGGCAGCAAGCTGTCCGAGGTCCTGTCCGGTCTCTCCGGTGCCAACAATGACAACTGTCGGGTTCGCACTTTTGATATCCCGCAGCTGGTCTCGGGACTTGAATTGCGATGAATGAAGCACCCTGGGGATCTTATCGAGGCCCTTGATGGGTGGGATTCTCGGTTCGACGTTCAGCCCGGAGCAAACGGCGACGGCATCACACGCGTAGTCCAAAGTGGTGCCATCCGAGCGAGTAACGGTGACGACGTGGCCTCCAGCTTCACCTCGACGAACGCGAGTGACTTTGGATGAACACTCGATGTGAGGTCGCAGCTCGAAGCGGTCACAGTACTCGTTGAGATACTGGACATAAACCTCGGGGGTGACGTAATCAGGGGCGTCTCGGGGAAGACGGTGATCGGAGAAGGCAGTGAGATATTTGGACGATACGAGCTATGGCCATGTCGTAAGCTTCACCCATCCATCAATCAAGGGAAGCGATCCCTTCGGGCAGTGTCACGATGCCCGAATGCGAAAACTTACCTCGGCATCCTCGTAGACGCGGTATTTGAAAGTGCCTCCAATATCTTCTTCAGCCTCAAAGACACGAATCTCGACGGGCTCAATGGCAAAGTACAGGTGCGCCCACTTGAGGTACCTAGCCGTCGCCAGACCGGCCGGTCCGGCACCAACCACGGCGACTTTAAGCGGCATGGTAGTTGGCCAGCGCGCGGGCGGCCGGAACCTTCAAGTTGCCTTCTGTTCCAGGGTCCTCGGGTGTTGTAATAGTGCACAGGAAAAGCCCAAGGGAGTTTGGTAGGGAGCACACACCCTCGGGCGCCACGAGGAGCTCGAAAATAAAGGTCAAAATTCCGACGCAAGGAATAGTGGGAAGTCGAGTGGTAGCAGAAGGGGAAAAGTGTCCGGTGGATGAGACGACGGGGAAAAGGTTTCGGTCTTATGGCTTACCTCACACTTTGAACTAGCATCTGCACAGACAACTCAGTCACACCACCAACACTGGGGAACTGGGAACGCCAGCGACGCTCGGCTGGCGAAGGGGCTTCTCGGCGTTTCTCGTTTCCCTCCAAGAACATGACTGCCGCGGACCCTACTCTAGAACAGGCATCAACGAGGAAAGGTACGGAGTTAACACTGGGTTAGTGGCACGATGCCAGTGCACCTACGTACTTCGTACCTAATAGGGTCCTTGCGGCCATGTCAGTGAACCCAATGGAGAGGTTCGGTAATTGTGGACAACCTTGCCAGAAGTGCAGTAGCGCCACTTGCTCTGCTGCTAGTACCACGCAACTACAAGGGCTGTCCTTGTTCTCGTCATGACATCCCAAGGGTAAGCGGGGTCAGTAATATCTCTAGCGGGGCATTATTACTGTATTACTGCGGGGATATCGGCTCTCAGTCATTGGTTGCACTTGATTGGTTCAGCATGTCGTTTGCTTCTGTTCCGGCAGACGATGTGGGAACTTATCAACAGTTGGAACCCTGCGACTGGTACTCAAATCCGCTACGCAGTTGCATGCCTATGGCTCCGGTCTGAGATATGCAGCAGGGTATGAATAACTGTACCATCAGAATGGGCCGTTCGTCTCATTTGCAATTAGAGCTTGGTGGCATTTGGTCTGGGCCCGGCGTCGAAAGCGGATCAAGTCACGGCACAAAGGCAACCGCCACACGGCGTCGCGCCGTGGTGTTCTAGAGACCCAAGACAAAGGACAGCGGCGAACCCGGTGTTCTCGGCCGACATGCCCGTCCAGTCGAGCTAAGAAGCAATTGGTCGAAATCGAGTGCCACCCGCACCGGCTCAAAGTCAATGACTAACTGATGGCTGTCAACTCGAGCACTGATTTCACTGGCGTCACGTATGCATACACTAGGTAATGAAGAAAGACCAATGCATATCTGGCACCAGATTTATAATCAATACTAACCGCCACCTCAGCTCTCTAAAACCTTCTCTATCAATATGTCTTTGCTTTTCTATTTTTAAAAACCCCAGTTGTTTTCTGTTTGCAACCATACTCACAGTGGAGAATGGATCCAATTGTTTCCCGACCGTCATAATTCTCGACGTCGAAGCATGAGTCGCTTTCGCTTGTTTAGTTATGCCCCCCCCCCCCCGTACCCCCCCTACCTACCTTATGTCACACCCACTTCTGTTTTTGCGTGCTGCATTTGTCTGTTTATTCGATATTACGAGAGGATCAGTTGTTGTCAAAGAAACCTCTCGCTTGATTTTATCAACTTCTCACTTGAAACTCTCTTTTCCCCTATCGGCAGATCAGGTCTTGTGGGCCCGTATTCGTTGATAACGAGAAAGTCCAGCCACAGCGTGTTGGGTGCCTACAGGCATATCGTTCCCAGTCAGTCTAAACTGAATATTGACTTGACTCAATGGTATCAACTATTATGCTCAAGAGCTAGAGTAACCAATTCTCACTCATGGTGGTTGCATGCCATGGCCTTGGTCTGAAAACCCGTGCTTTTGGCCAACAAGCAAGACCAAACACCTTACCAAACGTATAGCGGATCCCAATGGCTGCAACAGAAGTTCCCAGTTGTTGGTTTTCCGGAGGTGTGGTAGAATTGCTGCACTGCCGAGAGCCAATCCCAGCGTGACACAGTCGCCAAAAGAGGCAATTCCTGCATGGGTGACAGAGCGGGTACAATATTGTTATGTTGAGAATTGGACATGATACTTACGCTGGTATTTCCTGACTGTGTTTCTATTACTGTGTACCTGTGAGACCTCAAGAGGAATCGTCTTGATCACGTACCTCAGTACCTAAACACGGATCAGGCATTGACAATCAGGTTCTCCGGTATCAGAGATGATTTAGAGAACATCGGTCGTCTCAACAGTACGGCCAGTTACGAAAAAAGTAACCGAGAATTCCAAAGACCGCCAAGAGACAATCATACAGTCCCAGGAAAGCCCGCCGTAACCTCTATGCCATGTTGAGCCCCACCAATATCAAGTAACGGCACTGGGCTGTTGCGGCCATCACCTCAGCTGAGATGAGCAAGAATGGATAAAGTCTAAGCTGACCCTGGATCAACTCCGTTGGACGTTGTCGTTGCATTGATTGTTGGGTCGTTACTTCTCTTGTAAAATAGCATGCCTGGGCAACATAACTATCCATTTCTATACCGAATTTTCAAACGTCGTAGCCAACACAACTCCAGCTGGACGCATCATTCAAATTGCCTTTGCCGTCCCATGATGCATGGCCTGGGTACTTGCAGATCGGACGCTGCCTCAAGATGCCGTTGCTGACAGTATCATTGGCGTACTTGGTCACCACGAGTTCGTTAACATCATCCCCCCCTTCCACCCAAGAAACCAACGCAAGCAATGCATCGTGCTTTGGGTCGTCGAGACCAGGCACGGGGAACGCGTGCTGCCCATTCGCTTCCAAGTAGGACGAGTGCTCGCTGGCCCCAAAATACCACGGGGCGTCGTACACGCTCCCCGAGCAATGCTGCATGCCCGGCACAAAGAAAAGACGATAAAATTCGTCCAGATTGATACCTTGTTCGGCCATCGCCATCCACGTCTCGTCGTAGAGAACCCGGCTGACGTCCGTGGGGATGAGACCGTCAGCGTACCCGTGGTACTGGACCAGCTTACCGCCGCGTCCATGGAAGGCTGATAGGTTAAAGTTGTCCGCGTTGACATTCCCGGGGTTGAGCTTTGCCGCCTCGACGAAAGTCGAGTAATCGAAATCGACTTTCCAGTCCCAGTTCAGATTGTCAAACAGATAGTTCTTTGCGTAGTCCGTCCCATACAAACTCGGCTCATTGTTCGAACCGAACGAAGACGGCATCTGCACCTCCGATCCAAGGCCGAAGTTGGGGTAAATGTAGGTCAGATTATTGACATTTGCATCCAGCTGGATCAAGGGCAGATACAACTGCTTCAGCGTTGCCACTTGGGGCGCTGTCAGACATGCCGACCGGTTGACTGAGCTGGGTGTGCAGAGCAACTTCTCCGGTCGGAAGTTGCAGTACTTGGGATCCATAATTATACCGTCAGCGACGCCATCAGAACTATCGCACTGCCTCAAGACCTCCTGGCCAATGACCTCGAACATGGCCGTTGGGAGATACCCAGGCCCGTCCTCCGGGAGGTTGATGGCGCCGACTTTGAGCTGCCACAACTGCTGGCTCGTAGACATCCACGCTGGAGCACCAGCGAGAATACCGTCAAAGTCTTCCGGATGGTCCTGCGCTGATTTGACACCTTGACGTCCTCCCGTCGAGCAGCCAGAATAGTAGGACTTGTTCGCCCCTTTTCCGTAGTACCCTGCCACAATTGCCTTGGCCAGAACAGTTGAGCCGTGAAGACTGCGGCCAGCCCAATCAGCTTTTGTTTCCGGGTTTTTGAGTGCCCAGCTCATGTCCTGAGATGTCGAGTTATGGCCAGTCGAGGTTGAGATGGTTGCAAAGCCGTACTTGGCGCCTGTACCCATTGCATACCAGTTAATGCCCCCAGAGAAGCCCCCGTTTCCAACGGCGAGGAAGCGCTTGTTCCACTCATCGGGGAGGAAGATTCCAAATGTGTACGACGAAGTTGACGAAGATGTGATGTTGATAGTCGCTACACAGAGCGAGGGCAGATAAGTTGCGTTCAGGGGATATGCCACATTTCCTGCCTCACCGAAACTGCCATTGCTGCTGATCGGGTAAGCCATCAAGACCTCTGCCGTGTCGTCTTCCTGGAGGAGTCCACTGATGCCTTCGACTGAACAGCGAGTAGGGAGATCATGTGAGAGACCCTGTACAGGCGTATGGATCGCCATCCAGACCATCAGGCCGAGTAGGGTTGATGGAAACGGCATGTTGACTGTCAGCAATATGTATGAACTTGTGATGATTTGCTGTTGCCTCTACGGCGCAGTCCACTTCATTCACGTCGTCCTTTGATACAGGAGGTTGTGACTGTCTCTCCGAGCGCCACCCCAGCGTCAACCCAGAACCGCCCAATCATGCCTTCTCTTGACTCCTCCATCTTTACAGTCAATTTCGTTAAACCCCGCAATGCCTGCCCGAGGCCCACAGGGAATGCTGCCAACCCCACATTCTCGCTGTTAACTCCCGGCTGACCGACATCGGGCTCCTATACAGCTTGTGATGTCATCGCAGGCCCAGTAGTCATCAACAAAATGAGCCACATTAGCTAGCCAAAAAAGAATGGAAGACACCCCTATTTATGTCACTCAGCCTTTTATTTCTCTTCAAGAAGCAAGTTTCAGCAGTGTTTCTATAAGTCAAGACCACTGCTTACAACTTACAGCTACCCAATGGCTACTCCGAAAGAGCCTACAGGAAATGATATGATGCAAATGGCCACGCTTGTCTTACATCTTCAAGTCTGGTCTGAATCCAGTCTTATGCAATATGTGGTACTGAAATGAGGTTTGGGTTGAACCGGTGATTTGGCATCATGGCCGATCAACAACCCGGAATTGATCCTTGATGTGACGCTAAAACTGTGACCATAGAATCGGGTTCGTCCATTTCAGAGTCGAAGAAGTTCTCGAACGTTCGTATATGACCGGGTTGCCGAATAGTCTGTTGCACCCGTGTTAGTTTCAGCGCTTATACTTAGCTAATCAGTCTTTTGTGTATTCATAAAACCTGATTGAGTCTTGTTACCTTGGTACTAATAGTGCACATGAACCATGATAGATGAAAGTATGTTAATACTTTTCTGCTACGTACGATGTTGCAGGTATCAAGCCTTTGATCGTTGGCAGCAACAAAAGCGTTGATAGCGTTGAGAGCAAAGGTGTATTACTGATTGGAAAGGGCCTTCGCATCAAGGCCGATGCTAAGAACGTCATCGTTCAAGGTCTCGAGATCACCAATCTGAACCCAGGCGTCGTCTGGGGAGGTGAAGCTCTCGACCTTCAGGGTGGTAACGATGGTGTCTAGATAGACCAATGCAAGTTCTCGCTAGTCGGCTGTCAGTTTATTGTCAGCCACTACGCTGGCTCCCACGCAACCATCTCCAACAACAAGTTTGATGGCGTCACTGAGACTTCTTTCTCGTGCAATGGCAATCACCACTGGATCACGATGCTCAAAGGCAAAGGTGAACGGATCACACTCGACAGGAACTATTTTCACGACGTCTCTGGCCGCGCTCCAAAATTTGGCAACACGGGTACCTTCCAAGTCACCAACAACCTGTTCAGCAACATCAAGGGTCACACCTTTGATCTGCTGTACCCTGGCACTGTTGCGCTCATTGAGGGCAACTCTTTTAAGACTGCAGATACGCTTTACAAGGGCGACGCTTTCTCCAACAGCTTCAACGTTCCCGGCGCCTTGCTGTCAGTGCTTGTGAGTCCCAGATCGGCCATGCCTGTGCCTCAACAGTGTCGACTCAAGCAGTGGGAGCTTCAAAGCCTTGTATAAAACCAACTCTCTATCCACCTTTTCCAGGATTACCGAGTACCATGTCGAACCCATCGCTGCCTCCGGGGTTGCTGGCCTTGTCAGAAGCAGTGCTGGTCCCTCTAGTCTTGACGCCAGCTCTGCCACCTCCCCAGCCCTTCCTGCAGATGCCGAAGACACGAAGGCCTGGGGTTTCCTTAATGAGAAGGAGCACTTTGCCATCGAGAAGCCTGCGACTGTTTAATCACCCGCTACTGAGAAGCCTGAGGCTGAGGAACACGTTGCTTCATCCGGTGAGACTGCTCAGCAATGAGCCAATGTGGAGGCGACAGTTGGCGCGTCCACTATCTGCGCTGTTGATACCGATATTCACCGGTACTCTGAGCTCTTCACTTCTGCTGCTATACAAAACACAAGATCGCTACGCCGTTTATAGGGCACTGTTTGCCTATAAGCTTACCCCAAAAGCTTCACGAAGTCGGTCCAAAATCAATCTGGTGGTTTAACAGCAAATGATGCCGTTAAAATTACGGACTACGGCGCTCCCGAGTCGAATACAGCCAGCAAGTGATATAGGCAAACTGGGATCCCAAAGGGTGACAAATGGGCTACTGATGATTGTTTTACTCTTGTCAAACAGCCGTGACTCGAGGCATGTATGCTGTTGTCTGATTGTAGATATAACAGGCACCTACTTGGGGTATTTGAAGAAGTACGGGGAAGTCTGCGCTGAGCATAAGCAAGATCTGCCAATCAACTGGATGTTCTCTGTTTCGTTTCCAGGCTTGCAGAAGCGCTAATTATCCCGTGAAACAGGGCGGCTAGACCTGCCCTGTTTCATTTTGTAGCTCAAGCCCAGTACATGGTTCCTCAGATGTACTTGCAGATGTGCTCGTAAGCCGGCTGCCTGACATCCTATGACGGCAGATAAAAAGGAAGAGGAGTCAATACGAGAAGGATTCGGCTGAGACCCACAACGCGCCAACGATTGTGATTCCTTGCAGCACCCATTCAGGAGGGTGTCAGCGCAGGCGAAGTCGCTCTCTAGCTTAGCAGCCATCTCACGGTAACAACATGAACCGAATACACAAGCAATCTATCTACAGTATTATTCGGAGTATAACAGCATCTGCGCGACAGGACAGGAACAAGTTTGGTCAACAGTGTTGAAGCTTACACCGCCGTCTTCGTGTCCGCTGAATCAGAGCGCGAAGCACGATTCTTGGTTGCAAAGTCAGCTCGCCAACACCGTGCGATCCGGTGGCGGCCGAGAGGCCATTCTTGTTTTCGTAGGCCACGTAGCAAGTCGAGGGTGGGGTATAAGGCATTGTCAGACGTTCTCGTATACGGGAAGCATGTTGTCATTGGTGACCCCATACGTACATGTTTCTATGCATGGCATGTTGTAGTGCATGGAATACGGGCAAGCGACATAGGGGTCAGATCTAGACCTGTTTGGGGCTCAACTGACGAACAAGGGCCATGAGGCGTTCAATAGCATGCGCGCACAAGGAGAACATGCAGTAATCATACGCCTGAAGAGCTCCAGCGGCATTGATCGACCTCTTGTGCCTGGCAAATAATCACGCTACAAGACACTGTGGACAGCACATTACAACAGAAGAAGAAGAAGAAAAGCAAATAACTAGCTGCAGTCGGAGTATTTAAGAGCTGGATGGATTCTTATCACTTGCCCTTTGGCCTGTAACCGTTACCTTCGAGCCGTCCCTCACGTTCTAAACTCATACCGAGATGCATTTCTCTCTCCTTTTCAATGCTGCTTTCGTGGCCGTAGCTTCAGCCAAGACTACAGCCTACCCACCGATCAACCTTGGTCGGTTTTATTATCCTCATGGAAATCAGTTCGTAGCCTGGGCACCGTTTACCCCTACGACCACGCAAGAAGTCGCCGAAGTGTGCGATGCCCGCGGCGCGATTAGAGGAACAGCGACCTGGACCGCCGTCAGAGTCTGGAACACCTACGTCTTTGATCCCATCTGCCGCAACCCCTTCAACATCACCGACGATGCCACCAACACCACGTACTACAACTTGGAGCTTGCATGTGTGGACGATAACATCCCCATCACGGCGGAGCCCGAGGTGACCGCCGTTGTGGACAGGAACACCAACAAGACTATCGAGATCTGCGCCCCTGTGCCAACAGACAGCGCAGTTGGTGGTGGAGTAAGCTGCAGCAACCCTGCTAATGGAGGTCTCCAGTTCCAATATGCTTGCACTACTCCTGGGGCCTGAAGGATCGACCGTTATTGAGGAAAAGTAACTCAAGCTACGCACACACTTTGTTAACGGCGTCGTTTTTTGGCGACGAAAGCCTTTTGATGATTCGAAAAAGACGTAAGCAAGAGCCTAGTATTAATAGATGGATCGTCACGTTTATTCCTTTTCTTGCCCGTGTATGGCAGTTTTGCTTGTGCTGCATATCAGTTTTCAAGTTATGTAGCGCCCCAGCGAAATAGGCAGCTCATATTCAAGTCAATGACATCATAAGCTGAGCGAATAGCTGTCTATGGAATAACTAATGGTGAGATGCGATTTGGGGTTGGCGCCGTTCTCTCTTCTACGTTCCTACAATCTCCTATCCCGGGATCGTGGGTGACAGGCCCTAGTCCCGTTTAGGATGCATTCTGCGCCAGACGAGAAATAAAGCGAGTTAATACCGACTGTTCAGACTTGTTTGAACTGTGCGGCGCAAGCGATCATTGCAGCTGAGATTCGATGACTGTGAGAGAATACGGTGCGTTTATCTTGGTACAGTTGAGGATTTTGTTATCGATTCAAACTGCTCAGATGCGCAACTTGACTATTTAATAACATGCCAATTGCCCCGTTACATGGTGAGGACTGATAGATTCCTAACATCATTTTCTCATCTTTGAAGCATCTTGGCTTTATTAACCTTCGAAACTCATCCCGGAAGACTGTATTGGTCTCTATCAACTACAATGCCCGACAACCAAGCTGCGTGGCTCACCGACAAGAAGGTCAAGCCGCTGGAGGTGAGATCCGCAGCTTACACGCCACCCGGTGAGAATGAGATCGTCATCCACAATCGAGCCGTTGCAATCAATCCCGTCGACTGGTACAAACAAGAAATCGGCGACTTCATCTACGGATGGGTCAAGTACCCGATGATCCTGGGCAACGATGTCGCAGGCGAAGTGGTCGAGGTCGGCCCCGGCATCAGCGCAGCCCGATTCAAGGTCGGCGACCGCGTCTTCGGGCACGCCGTGGGCCTCGACAAGCGAAGCAACAAGACGTCAGAAGGCGCTTTTCAAACCTACGTCGTCCTGAGGGCCAATCTCGCTTCGACGATCCCCGACTTCGTCAGCTTCGAGCAGGCTTGTGTTCTGCCACTCGCGGTCTCGACCTCCGCCTGCGGGCTCTTCGGCAAAGACTTTCTCAACTTGCAGCGTCCGAGGCTCGACGCGAACCCGACCGGCGAGACACTCTTGGTCTGGGGCGGGTCGACTAGCGTGGGCTGTAATGCGATCCAGCTCGCGGTCGGCGCGGGGTACGAGGTCATTGCAACGGCGTCGCCAAAGAACTTTGGATACCTCAAGACCCTTGGCGCAAAAGAGGTATTTGACTACCGCAGCGCCACCGTCGTCCGCGACATAATCGCAGCATTCCGGGGACGAACATCCGCCGGCGCCATCGCCATCGGGTCCAACTCCCTCGTCCCCTGTGTCAACATCATCGCGGCGTCAAAGGGACGGAAGTTTGTCGCGCAGGCTAGCGTTGCCGGGTCCGGGAAACCGCCCACCAGCATGACCGGACTGGCGTCCCTGCTGTGGGCAATGGCCTCTGAAAGTGTTGCAGTCTCTGCAAGGGGCAAGATTTCAGGAGTCCGAAGCAAGTTCATCTGGGGAAGCGACGTCATGGCCACAGACGTCGGCGCAGCAATCTATCGAGACTTCCTACCTGATGCCATGGCTCGAGGCGAGTTCACTCCGGCACCAAAAGCGGAGGTTGTTGGAAATGGCCTCGAATCAATCCAAGAGGCGTTTGGAATAAGCTACAGGGGCGTGTCTGCAAAGAAATTGGTTGTTTCTCTCTAAACTATCCACAGCCAATTTCGGTTCCCTTCCGTCTGTGTTGCATTTTTCCTCATCCCGTCAGCGACGCGTCGTCCCAAGGATATGTTTCTCGAAGCCGTTTTGGTTTTCTTCTAGATGATAATGAAATGTCAGAATCTCTACATGCCTTGTCCATTCCATCTACTGCCGAAGCTTTTGCGACTACGGGGTTTTTTTACTTGATTGAAGTCCCAACGCTTCGCAAATCACTTCACGAACCCCCGCTCTTTCATCCCTGGCGCCGCGCGAAGCCTCGCCAAGGTCCGCAAGGCTTGTTCATCCGGTTTACATCGTCCTTGGCGATTAACTGACAGCGTGCCAAGCCGACGGGTGCGCGAGCCAATGGGAAGAAAAAGAATGTGTACCAAGCTTTCCTTGGCGATCAGATGCCACTACACTGGTAGGTTCGTCACATAATATACACCAACGGGAGCTTCGCTCGACACCATGACTGCCGGCGCACACAGTTTACCTAGCGGTACCTGCGCCCCGAGGCCGGCCCGAGCGCGGGGTAATATGGTGTATGCTTATGCAGGTGGGTTGGGTTGGGTTCCAGGGTTGAGTCGTAGTGTCCACGCGGCCCCCTTTCTTTGCCGGCGGTCGCTAGATGTGGGCTACCACTTCGGTGTTTCACTCGTGCGGCTCATTGTCACTTGAACTGGGTGTCGCTAGACGTGGGTTTTGATTAATATCTTGGGGAACCACTCGTACGGCTTGTATTCACCCGGGAACTGTGGTTCTATTGGGCCGCATCGGGCTGTGTCGAGAGCAACGGGCCTCGGCACTACTATTCCGTTCCAAACATCGACCCCCGTGACCTGGTCAAGTCTGGTCACGTCGTCGTGAGGTTCCTCTCCAATGGCACCCTGGCATTACAATTCCGGCCAGGCGTGCGGTGCCAACATGGAAGGTGGCAGTGGAAATGCACAATGTCCTTTCTGATTGGAGGGAATATATGTCGGCTCGGAATCCATCGCATACCACTCTTGATCTGGGTCTCGGACATTGCATCTGGATAGTCGGTTTGGACGAATGCGCAAACGCGAGTGCTCGGACGCCCAGCTAGCTGCTTAAAAGCTCACGATGTGCCGGCACTCCTCTCCTATCGAGCCGTCTAGAAAGCTGCCCACAGGCGTTCTCATCTCTCTTTTGCCTCCGTAAACCCATCGCGAGCGATTGAACATGACAATGTCTTCGCGATCCAGCCTTGAACGCGCCTGCGTGTTCGCCCTGGGACTTGCTGCCACGGGATCCCTCGTCGCCGCCGGGCCCTGCGATATCTACGCTTCTGGTGGCACGCCATGCGTGGCCGCACATAGCACCACCCGCGCTCTGTACAGCGCATACAGTGGCTCGCTTTACCAGGTCAAGCGCGGCTCCGATGGTGCCACTACCAACATCGCACCGCTGTCCGCCGGCGGCGTCGCGAATGCTGCCGCCCAAGACACCTTCTGTGCGAAGACGACCTGCCTCATCACCGTCATCTACGACCAGTCCGGCCGCGGCAACCACCTCACCCAGGCTCCGGGCGGCGCCTTCAAAGGCCCGGACGTCAACGGCAACGACAACCTCGCCAGCGCCATCGGCGCACCAGTCACGCTGAACGGCCAGAAGGCGTACGGCGTCTTCATCTCACCCGGCACCGGCTACCGGAACAACGCCGTCCAGGGCACAGCCAGAGGCAACGATCCCGAGGGCATGTACGCCGTCCTCGACGGCACTCACTACAACGGCGGCTGCTGTTTTGACTATGGCAATGCCGAGACCAGCAGCACCGACACGGGCAACGGCCACATGGAGGCCATCTACTTTGGTGATAACACGGTTTGGGGCACCGGCGCCGGCAGCGGCCCTTGGGTCATGGCTGATCTCGAGAACGGCCTTTTCTCCGGAGTCAGCCCCACCAACAACGCTGGCGACCCGACCATCACCAACCGCTTCCTCACGGCGGTCGTCAAGGGAAGTCCGAACAAGTGGGCGATCCGCGGTGGCAACGCCGCGTCTGGAGCGTTGTCGACGTTCTACAACGGCGTGCGCCCGAACACGTCTGGGTACAACCCGATGAGCTTGGAGGGCGCCATCATCCTCGGCATCGGCGGCGACAACAGCGTCGGCGGCCAGGGCACGTTCTACGAAGGCGTCATGACCTCTGGCTTTCCTTCCGACGCCACCGAGAACGCGGTCCAGGCCGACATCGTCGCGGCCAAGTACGCCACCACCTCCCTGAACAGCGGCCCGGCCCTTGCCGTCGGCTCCTCCATCTCGCTGCGGGCCACCACCGCCTGCTGCACGGCCCGGTACCTCTCACATACCGGCTCCACGGTCGATACCCAGGTCGTCACGTCCTCGAGCAGCACCGCCCTCAAGCAGCAGGCCAGCTGGACCGTCCGCGCCGGTCTTGCGAACAGCGGCTGCTTCTCGTTCGAGTCAAAGGACACCCCCGGCAGCTTCATCCGTCACTACAATTTCCAGCTCGCTCTCAACGCCAACGACGGCAGCAAGCAGTTCGGTGAAGACGCCACGTTCTGCACGCAAGCCGGCCTCAATGGCCAGGGCAACGCCATCCGGTCCTGGAGCTATCCCACCCGGTACTTCCGCCACTACGCGAACGTCACCTACATCGCGGATAACGGCGGCGTCCACACTTTCGACACCGCTACGCTCTTCAACGACGACGTGAGCTGGGTTGTCGGCAACAGCTTTGCGTAGAAGGATATGGGTTTTCAGGAGATGGTAATTAGTGATGCAGAATACCGCATTCATAGGCCAAAGTACACATCTGTTCTATATTTAGCTTACTTCTTCAGGAGGTAAAGGTTTTTTTCACTAGGTGACAAACTACATGGACTACGAATGAAAATTAGTTTCGCCAACAGCATTTGCAGCATATTTCATCGTCATGACTGCATTGACAGGGAGAAACGAAAGTGGCCCAAAAATCCGCCGCCCATGGATTACGCGTGACATGAAACGGAGACTGAATTGATAATGTTTCATAGACTTGCGATGTCGGTGGGGTCTGGCATATAATAATAATCCGTTCCAGTGCAAAGACGACGGAAGCTTGAAGCTATGCCGGCATGACATGCGCCACGCGAAGATACAGGACGAGGGTAACCCTGCCGGACATTCCAGGGCAAGGTCGCATCACCCAGCGTCTAGCGCGCGAGAACCCGAAGCGAGAGGATGCAGTGGACGGTTAACATTACGTACGTGGTAAGTCTATGGTCAAAATTGATTAATGACAAACAGTACGGAGTATCATGCCAGACCACGCTGTGTAAGTTCTTACTAACAAGTCACTACTCCTGTTATTACGTAGTGATAGAGCTAGGTTATAGTCATCGGATGAACTCCACGGAAGTACAACATTGGATATTGATGGACACTTAGCTTCGCTATTTGGGCGGCCCATTCCACTCACCAAGAGCCTGCAAACCCTCATGATTCATGCACACCTTCCACATCAGGCTAGAGTAGCCGAGGGGGTAACGGCACGCATAGCATGCATGATTCGCAATATTCGAGCTTCCGACGAAGAACCAAGCTCTTGGCACAGATCAACGCTTATACATATGCTTAAAAATGCACATTCGTCAACTTGGGTAAATATACTAGGGACCTTTCAAAGGCTTATCTCGCGAGCGGTCAACCCTGTACCCCACTCCAAATCACTGGGTCAAGCTCATTCTATGAAATTGGTTTGGGGCCAAGTCACTTTCTACCCATCAACCGGGGTTGGCATGTTATCGCCCGCGGCGATTCTCCCAACCCTGACTCGCGATGCCAATGGAAGATAAACAGATCTGACCGTAGCCGGCATCTGTGCCTTCGAGTCCTCTTCCCCAGAATATTTTTCTCGACATGTACATCATCACGCCATTGAGTGAAAACACCGGGACAACCTGCAGCAGTGGCCACGATGAAACAACCAGGACGGCAAGTTAAGACGAAGATCAAGTACTTTGATGATCCCGGGGTACCTTTGGTACCCATGGTGATTGGAGGGTGAGACGTCATTGACATGACACAATATCCCTTAGCTGATAGGTGTCAATGACTAGTCCGGAGCCCGGCAAGCCGCAACCTAAAATCGAAATCCCGACAACAATTACCGATGTCACCGGCAGAGAGGATGAGTTCACTCTCGACGTCCAGGGATTTCACTACGTCAAGCACGAGAGCCAGGTAACGAACTGGGACGATGATGAAGAGATCAAGCGAGTGAACTATCCAGAAATGGAGAAGCTCTGTTGGAAGGTTTTGTCGGAAACCAAGAACATGTGAGCCAACCCGCTTTCATGATATTTGGCGCATCCATCACCGTTTCTATCGTCCGTTTGTTTCTGCGATTCTTGATTGGTCTCAATACTTACATTTCCAGGCCCAAACCATGCCTGGTACACATAATGACGCATATCATCCGTCGTGGACCCAAGGACGGCGAAGGACCCAAAGGCCCGGCGCCGCTATACGGTGTTCACGTCGACCAGTCTTTTGCGGCCGCGGAGGGTGTCGCCCAGAGATGGCTGGAAGATAGGGCAGAGGAGCTGCTCAGGAAGCCAAGATATCAAATCATCAACGCAAGTGTGCCGCGGTGCCGACGGTTTGTGTCCAAAACTGACCGCATGTCCAGATGTGGCGGCCGATCCGCCCCATCACGCGGGACCCCTTCGCGGTCTCCGACGCCAGAACCATCCCGGACTCGGACCTTGTGCTCGTGCCGGTACGCTTTCCGGACCACGACACTGAGGCGGTGGAAGTGCGCCCGCCGACAAACTCGTCTCACAAATGGTACTTCAAGGACCAACAGCGGCCAGACGATGTGCTGTTCTTCAAACAAGTGGACTCGAGCACCAAGCCGGGAGTTCCTAGAAGAGTTCCCCACTGTGCTTTCAAGGACACGGATTTGCCCGAGGGGGCCGGAGAGCCAAGAATGAGTATCGAGGTCAGAGCATTTGTCTTCTACGATGAGGATTAGATGGGTATCAGGTCAATGTACAAAGTCCAGGCACCCAAATGAACGGAGCTAGGAGCGCAAACTGCTCTTCCTACCCAGACCCGCTCTCTATCGTGCCTATGCGCTTGACAAAGAAAGCATGCAATGCGAAGGCGAAGGCGAAGGAGAGACTACTTCTTTATATGTTCGCTCAGGTATGCCAACCCGGCTCGGGATCTCATTTTGTGCTTTGCTCGATTCCTGTACATTTCCGAGATGGGCTATCTTCGAGCTTTTCCAAGCCGGTGTCTCGGAACACCTGCCTAAATAACTTTAGTCCAGGAAGAAATGCTATGGAACGCTCAAGCCTGCAGCTAGTTCAAGTTATGATCACATCTTGGGCTAGGTCCATAGTTGAAACAGCGCAGCCGGTGAAAATTACTCCCAGCGACTTCCATTATCATCTCACATTCAGTTACACATCAGCCCAAGCCCGGCCTTACTGGAAATATAGTTATTGCAACGATCACTTCATCATTTGTCACTAGGTTATTGAACCGAACTAAGAGAACTCATTGAGGTCTGAATTGACCTCGAGGCCGGGAAACCTCAGATGAAAAGCATCTCAAGTGCTGTCCGAAAGAAGTGCAAAAGCTTCTTTGCAAACAACCCTTCACAACTCGTTCTTTTGATGGAGTAACTTACCCACAGAGAACATTCGGCGGCGATGTGCTTGATTCCGTGTGGGGTACACAAAAGCACTGATATTGTTGGGTTGTCGGCGATTGACTTTGTAAAACCTTGTAGTTTTTGAATCCGGTTGCCGGTTGATCAACACAAGCTTCGTCTCAAAACCCCGGATCGGGGGCTTCACACCATGAAGGGTCGCGCGGGCACCAAAGGCGGCGTGCCGAAAATCTCAAGGATGTCCTTGCTCCCCCTTGATCAGTCGATTTTGAAGGCTGTCAATAGCCGTAGCAATTTTGGGCGCCCAGTCGGATTCTCTACAGTCCACTCCAGAGTTGACACCGCACTGGCAGCAAAGGGACGGTCTTCACTAATAATCCTCTTCCTTACGAGCGTTGCTTCGTTCTTTGATAGTACATTCTAGTATTGTATTATAACGATGGTAATAGTGGAGCGATGGTCCAGTAACACAACGAGCCGTGTCTATGTGATATTCATATGGCCAATATTCCAAATACCCCTTGGCCAAGAAATGCGGTATGATGCCAAATTCAATATCTTCTCTCCAGCATTCATGCACGGATACTTAAACCACAGCCATCAATTTCCAGCCTGTCCGACGGATTCTTGCTGCAAAGATGAACGTTGTACCCGCTAGACAGAAAAAGCCGGAAAAAACCTTCACCCCAGTCCAGTCGTTTCCATCACCCAGGATAGCGCCGTTGGTTGGGTTCGTCGTCAGGTCAATGTCGTTGGCCAAGAACACGATACCCGTCCGGAAGCCAATCTCCTGCATCGGCGAGACCTGCGCGACCAGAGGCGCGACTTGGGAATTATACGCGCCGGAACAGAAACCGAAGAGCACGGCAAACGCGATGATCGCGCCGTCCGCGTTGGAAGGGATCCATAGCGCGAGAATCCAGATGGGAGTGAGGTAGCCCACAACGACAAAGATATTATACCTTCCAACCTTGTCGCCGATGAAACCCGCGGTAAGGCGTCCGAACAAACTTGCCGCGTTGAGCATGGCGATGAGGTATTCAGCCGAGCCGGGCCTCATACCGATGGCGAGCGCCTGTACCTGGATTTAGTTGATGGGAACAAAGACGCCGTAGGCGAAGAGGAAGAAGCCGATGACAGGGAACAAGAACTCGAGCTTCTTCAAGGGGCCCACAATCTGGGCCATATTGAGCTCCCTGGGCTGAGGAGGATGGAACGTTCTGACGGTAAGGTTGGCGATGATGAGTAGGCCGAGGATCAAGAAGGCACAGGTGCGCACCATCCAAGGAAAGCCGACTTCTTTGATCAGTCGGTTGACCATGATGGGAAAGATGACGCCGCCAAGGCTGGATCCGGTAGTGAGCACGCCCAAGGCAGTGCCGCTAAAGGTTACCCAGCGAGGGCCATAATAGTGGTCATATATTTGGCCAACGAAGGGGCCCTGAATATTGTCAGCAACTCCGATGCGGTGCCGTGAAGAAAAAGCCTTTGATTGCTTATCAGACCCATCATAAAGAAGATTCGAAGGGAATGGGTCCACGAAATGGTGCCCCGCGAATAGATGGTGAGCAGCTCGTTCTGGTAGTATTCCTGGAAAGCTCCCACACCTAAACCATGTTATGAGCTTCATCGATTGGCATGGCTAGATTATTGACACTTTGACGCTGCTCCTACAGCTAACATACCGTTATTCCGGCATGATACGTTTTCTATCATTTTCTGTTGCTACCCAGTGTACGCCTGAGATGGATAGGGAGAGTATGAGTAGGATTGACTATAATA
>MU846483.1:0-21114 GCA_030867225.1 Colletotrichum caudatum
GTTAGTATTTACTAGTAAAATACTAATAAATCTTAACAGTTATACTTTAAGTATTATAATAAGATAATTACTAAAGAAAAAGTCTTAAAAATTTTTTATAAGCTTTTATATATACTATATACCTATTGAAATTATCTTAGAATTCTTTATTTATAATAAGTAGTAGATATAAATAGCTAGTTTTAGCTGTTTTTGGTGGGAAAGGCTGGGCCAGATGCAGGGGTGGGCCAGAAGTGGGTGCTTTGACTTAGTTGTTGAGTTTCTGGGTGTCACCCCCATAGCTTAGACCTTCAAGGGGGCTCAACTCACATATCGAGGGTTAGACTGTTGCATTGGAATGAATATGCCCCAAATCCTCATCTACTCACCGCGTAGCTATGTCTGCGCTGGACTACAGCATTGCGGCATTTTCATAGTGCCGTCTGCTATCAGGTTTCACATGCCGCTCTATACCGGCAGACGTCGCACTAATTGCAATACGACAATCTGATGAATAGTAGTGGCAAGAAACAAACCAGCGGAAAAGCAATCAACTATATAACGAAAACCACAATCTCAACACGCGCGAGGATTGTTGACGATGGGAGTTTGAGTTAATAAGACGAAGAGGGTATTTTCACAGTTCAGTCATCAGAGTCGTGTTGCGGTTCCTTCACACGCGCTATTAGCAAGCTTTGGTTCCAGGCAGCGTGTAATTCATTCTTCTGTAATTTCATGATCCTCTCGCTCCCCTAGCACGCATATTGATGGTTTCCAGGCACCGCAAAGAGGAGAAAAACTGAGTAGAATGACAAATGACAATCTACTGACGTATCCTATATTCATAGATCCATAGCCTCATGAACCCCTACACTGAACCTGTCGCATAAAAACGACGCCGTTGATACGGAGTCGTCTGGACATATATATGATCATGCCCGCCCGCAACTTGAAACCGACATTATACTTCTTGTGGCGCCCTGAATCCCATCAATACGCACATCCATTGCCTATGCTCCCTCTTTGGCATCGCGCTGAATAAGTTGCTTCCGAAACGACCAATCTTGAAAAACAGAAACTGAAGAGATATGCCATGAACTCAGATGTTCCGCAGGCCATGGAAATCGAGAGTTCGCCGGTATTCTCGAACGAGGACCTTCTAAGACGCTCGTGATCATCTCCCAAGGCAACTCTATGCATCAAATCAGACGTCGAGTCTCGGAGTTGACAAATCTCAGGAGTCTTACCACATCTATCTGCTGCTCTGTCACCGGGTACCTGATGGAGTAGCAATTGTGTCTCATTTCCACCCTGTAATTGCTATCTCCATACTGCTTCTTGAGAGCCGCCGACAGTCTGCTTGGGCTTGACACATATTTACAGTTTATCTTCTGCTCCTGAAACGTCTGGCCCATAAAGTTCGAGGGTTCACTATTGCAGCTTGACATCTCTGGTTTATAGTCGTCGGGTGATTAGCTCGAATCGAGGTTTACGGTCTTCCGTTAGTCCTGGTTGCTGTAGAACGGCCTGGATCCTGTGTTTGTTTGCTGCTGAACGCTGCGCGTGTGTTGGGAATCGCTGTGTGTTGCAGATTGATGGTTTAGGCACTGGCTACCGTAATTATAGATGCAGAATATGAGCCTTCAATGTCAGTATCGCTTCTTCCCAAGGAGTCATTATGAGAAAGCCTCGCTTGTACGTTGGTTCACGTGCAGGAGTCAGGCAGTGGCTTTGTGAAACCCGAAAAAGTGGAAAAAGGTCTATGGTTCGTCGCCCTGTCTTATCTCTTCGCGCTCGGTTAGACCACGCTGAGATCCATATTTAGCCACCTGAGCTTTTGTAAGACTCATAGTTGAGGTTTGATTGGCGAGGTTTGCAAGGCGGCTTGGCCTGCATGTACAAGCCTCCCACAGGGCGCGTGGAACTTGGGACCTAGTATTGTCCTCCCTGCTGCATGCCTCGCGCCAGCTATCTGCTTCCTTTCCCCTTTTCGGGTTGCGAGCGGCGGTGGCGGAGCACAAGGCAGCGAATGTTAGTTACACGATGGAAGTTCCAGTTAATATTTTCTACAGCTGGCTCGATCAGTCAACCTCGTATACGGATAAATGAAGTTCAACGCATGTGAAATCTACTATTCACCTGCCATCGAAGAAAATCCACAGCAGAAAGAAATTGAGTCACGAAAAGCCTCGAAGTTTGAGATTTGAATCAGCTGCGCAATATTACAAGTAATTAACCCAATTATAATGAGGTTGGTCGGTGCAATCCCTTAGACATTGAGCTTCAACCGACTGGTCCGTATGAGCATTGATCTATCTCTTCCTATGTAATCTCAGTATATGCTGGTCAAAACCAGTTTCAGAGGGATTTACCCGAGAAAGGCTTCCTCTGGCAAAGATTGAAAACTTGTTGTGCCTCATCTGTTTAGGAAGCGGAATCAGCTTCGCGTCTCTTCGCTGCTGAATAGACCGTGATCTCACTTCAACGCGGTATGCCTCTTGTCCAAACCTCTTGGTGAGAAGTAACGAGAGCTTTGTTGGATCGATGCGCTGGCTTGCTATGGTTTGAGAAGGTGCTGACCTTGTGACGGTTCTGCTCCCCTGATAACCTGAGCTGAAGATAAAATAGCAAGTCAGCCACGAACATCAGGGAGGAGATTTTGCCCAAGCCGCACTCACTCCATGATGCTTTCTCCAAGTAGTCGTTTTCTGGTAACTTGATAATGAATGCAGTCGGTGATATGCACGTTCTTTCGGGTTCACTGGGGCGCAAGCCCATGGTTATCACTACCGCAGGGGGGCAAAAGGTCTCGCCCCCATTGCTTACATGGGTGATCAGGCTGACGTGGGGGGATCAGCTCATGAAATCCTATGCCAGATCCTCATTGGATGTTGGCAGGATTGTTGGTGTGCACGCATGCATGCAACAGCGCGCTACAAAGCATGGCACATTCCATTTGAACTCCAAACCAAACCAATCACCATCCTCTGCTTATCTTCGGTGTCCCAGCCCACCATCATGTAGCATAGCCCCTATGTAAATGCATGTGAGGATTCAGCCTACATGCCTCGTCTGCAGGGAGTCGCCAGAGTGCGCACCTTTTCGTTCTGTAATCAATGGCACCTAGCTGAATTAAGGCCTACCAGGCTGAATCAAACAGAACACCTTTGAATACCACAATACGGAATCTTCCTGCTCCTAAGAGTACTATAGAGGGCGTCTCATCGCCTTTTGCTGATAAGTTAGATGCCACTAGATTGGTTAGGAACTCATAAATAAGTTTGTCTCTATTCAATATCTCACTACACAGGCCAGTTTGCCTATTCCAAACCGACAGGTGTGTCATACAGTGTTTACATCAACTTGTGATATCTCTTGATGATTTGGTGAGACCATAACCACGTTTATTATCATCGTACCCTCTGCTCATACTACCCAGGCCCCAAAGCATATCGAGAGGAAATTCAGTGAGGTATGGTGCTATCATTACGCGAATACTTTTCGCAACCATTTTCATTCCATTGCGTTCCTTTAGAACGGAATCGTTTGTTCTTCAGCTTGGCTAACCTCTAGCTCAGGCAATGAGCGCTGCAAGTAGACAGACTGAAAATGAAAGCCTGGCTGAAAATGAAACCGCACTGAGCCGCATCCAAGTGACACAGCCGGACGGCACTGTGATCGACATCGGAGACACCTGCTATAATCATGTCAGAACCCCTTCAAAGTTGGTGGGCCCTACGGCTTGGCGCGACAATGGTGGCCTATCGTCTACAGTACTCCACGATGTTCCACAAGGGACTCCGTCAGATGGGCAAACCGAAATCAATGATCATGGCGACACTGCACAGTTGGACTTCGAGACCGCAAAGAGCGGGTCGAAACCTCCCACGGCCTCAGAGGACGAGATATCGTACGTCGGAGGTGCACCTGGTTTCGGCGATCAGGCGCCCGTCGATGGATATCCCTCACTCGATATATCTGAGCCTGAGAGTGAGCTCGATGGCGATCTTTGGATGTCCATTGACGCGCAGCTCATAGAGCCTCCACCAGAGAATGGACAGAAGTACCTTCCATTGAACGAGCTTCGCAAGCTCATGGTCAGGCCGAGAGTTCGAAAGGAATTGCAGAAGCTTGGGGGCTTCGACCAAGAGACAATTTGCAGATACGCGAATGAGGTATGCGATACCACAAAATATGGAGACACGCAAAAGACGACGAGACACAAGATGTTCGCCATTCTGGTTCACATCGAGCATGTTGAGGCATTGCCAAGTCTCATAAACGAGGGGATTCATGACGTCCATTTGCCATTTACCTTGCAAAAGGGACTGTCTTGGCATTTGACATACACCACTACGGACAAGGTAACCAATCAGAAGGTGACCGCCAAATTTGAAGGAAGCACCAGTTGGACCAAAGGAACTATGAGCTCGTTTGTTGAGAAGCAGTGGCTCTTTATGGCCCCTTTCTTCGACATGAAGGCGAGCAAGCCTCCATTCTACCCTCTTGAGGCAAAAGTTGTGCTTCCTTTCCTCAAGGAAGAGAAACTCGATACGCCGGTATGCGGGGGCTTTAGCACCGTGTCGAAGACGCATATCCATGAAGCACACCACAACTCTAAGCATGCAAGTACTCATGGCTTGTTCGAGTTCCGAGGCGACTTGCTGACGAATGAATTTAGGGGACTGAATCAGTTTTCGCAATCAAGAGGCTTATCTCCTATGACAAGCTGGCTTTTGATCAGGAGCATCACGCAATGAAGAAGTTCAACCGACAAGATCACCCCCACCTCACGAAGCTTCTTGCTACATATCAGTATCAAGAGCACTGGCACTTCATCTTCCCTTGGGCGAATGGAAACTTGAGACAGTTCTGGGAAAAATATCCCGTACTCCAACCAGACCACAAGCTCGTCGCTTGGATTGCGAAGCAAGCAACTGGCATTGCGTCTGGTCTAAACTTGATTCAACACCCTCCGAATGACCCCATGTTGACTCAAGACGCGAGGAACTCTGGCAGGCATGGTGATCTAAAACCAGAGAACGTGCTCTGGTTCAGCGACAACAAGAAAGAAGAAGAAATCATCGGCAGCGGGGTTCTCAAAATTGCCGACTTTGGCCTCACCAGATACCACCGCCACAGCTCCAGATACGCCAAAGCCAAAGGCCTTAATTTCTCCTTAACTTACAAAGCGCCCGAAGTCGATGTGTCCGAGGAAGTGTCACAAGCTTACGATATATGGACTTTGGGTTGCCTCTTACTGGAGTTTGTTACGTGGTATCTCGAAGGTTGGCACCAGGGGGTGGATAGATTCTCCGCTGACCGGGCAAAGACTAACGCCCAAGAGGACGACATCCCTCTGGACACCTTTTATTACGTCACCAGTGTGGATGGTGTTAAAGGAGCTGTTCTAAAGCCGGCTGTCAAAGATGTAAGAGTCAACGCAATCCAGATTATTACTTGAAGTTGCTGACGAAAGATCCCAGTGGATACAGAAACTCCACAACCACAAAAATTGTTCATTATACTTTCACAACTTACTCACCTACATTCTCCATCATCTTCTCCGAATAAACCCCAAGAAGAGAGAGAAATGTGCCGACGTAGTGAAGAAGCTAGAACACATGGCTGAGATTTGCACTGGCAAACCAGAATACGCTGTTCTTGGTTGCGCCAAACCGCCCAACAAGTCCGACACGACAGAGACGACTCGCACTGACATAACGGTCTCTGATTACGGATGCTTCGAAGCAGAATACAACACTCCAACAACCCTGGTTGGGTCCAGAAATTCTTCCCCGGAACGAAGCGGTGCACCTCACGATTTTGTGGCTCTTTCCGAGCTTCCAAACAGTACGACAGACCATGATGACCCTGTCTTGTCTCAAACTGATCCGAAAGAGGATCTGATTGAGACCCCAGAGATAGTGAATGAAACGGTGATATTCAACAAGTCACAATCCTTCGACGTCGGCGATGCGTCAGAACAGTCTAGTGAAATTGAATACGGGGAAGAGGGCCTTTTCAAAAGGAGACGTACTCAGTCACCAGGATTCGAAGGCTTGAGTCCGGAGACTAAACGCTCAAGGCTATTCCAGGATGAGTCCACTTTGGTTGAGGGATATCGGGTGCGCGACTAAACATGATAACGCGCACAGCCTCAAGCCCTTTTTTCTGTTGCCCTACTCTCATTACACGACTCACGAGACAACAGAAAGCAGTTTCCAGTGATGTATATGTGGAAATTAGCATTCCAGTTTTAGATGTATTTTTAAATTTACTCGTTTTATTCAATTTCGTTTTGATCTTGTGTCAATTCTTGCTTGTGTGTAGCAGGTGGCGGCGGCAAGATCAATTGCATACTATGATCAGCTATGATGTTGAATTACTCTGACAGTTCAGGACCCCAACTCCGATCACTGCACCATTACGCCGGATGATAATGGACCTTTACCTTTTCATAAATTTCATTTATTTCATCCTTGCCTCATACGTTAGCAAGTAAACTGTTAGCTCACTGATATGTGAGGCCGCACCGAACTAAGCTTGCGAGTTGCATCTACCACAAACTGTCCATGATGAGTCTTCTAGGATATAAGCATATGAATGTAGTCACATATTATATGAGCTACTCACCCTAAGTCTATATGTATGTGCGCCTAGCCGTCGATCGAGTTCTGCCTTGACGGGCTCCGGGTTGTTATAGCAAAATGGCATGAAGGAGCGAAACACTCCAGGCTGTCGAGGCATTCTCAAGTGATACGAGAACTGATTCGGGTTGGTCGAGAATGTGCAATGCTTGGAGTTTTTGAAAGAACGTCGAACTCCAGCGTGTTTAGCAGTATCTCAACAGTGATGAAATACGGCAAACACTAGAGAAAGCGCCTACAGGGCTGAAGATTGAGAATTGTAGAAATATAGCCCCGATGAATATGTGGATGAAGCCGTCAGCCATCCCAGGTGTTTTAATGGTCCAACTCCACGTATGTCTCCTCTTTACAAATATCCTAGAAAGACTATTTCTATGGAGGGGATGCCGGTAAGGCGTTCGGTAAGGCGTCCCAGGCAGCGAGCTAAGATGTGCAATTACTAATACGCAACCTCATTGTTGGACAGATAACTACTGCGTTTGTGCAGAGGATCGGGGAGCTGCAGGCTCCGATCATCATGCCTGTCAACCTCACCGAACACCCCGCACTTATGCATGAAACAATCAGCCTGCCGTCAAATATGCCTTGGCATGTTGCCAGGGTGGCTCTTCTTGAACGTTGCACAGGTATGAGTACTACGTGTGGTCCCCTTGAGGGTCGCCGGATACACTGTATTGACTACACTATACTGTACAAAACATGTACAAACGCGGTGACACAGGTAATTATGCCCAACACCGAAGATGACGATCAAAGATGCTTACATGGGCGGCACCGCATGCATGGCATAGCACTTGGGCATCCATGCTGCTGCATGATGCATACAGCAAGTACATAATAGCTCACGGGGATTTGCGCAGCCACCGCAGGCTTGTCGGAAGCTGTCGATCCACAAATACCCACCCAAGATTGAGGGGAAAAGTACTTAATGTTATTACCGTTCATTGGTACATCTCAGCGGGAACTCGTCTCATAGGCTGTTTGGGAGGAGGTCGAGGCTGGGGCTGTGATATACAACCCCGCTCATGGCTGAGGTGAAGGATCACCGGGCCTTTATTGAGGAGTCTCTTCAGGAATCAGAAGTGCTATAGTATCTCGTTCAAATCAACATATTCACCTGAAGTCTCGAGTCTTAAGGCTCGACCGGTTATCTTCCCTTGGAGCTTGATATACAAACCCGTTCCTCCAAACCTCGCACATTGGGCGATCAGTCGACATCCTATCGAAATCTTAACATTTAGAGTGGAGAATTAGATTCTTGAAGAATGGAGTGGCCTTCAGAATCATCAAGATTCAAATCTCATGACTTGACACTGTTTAAGTATGAGGAGCGACCGACGACTGTTGTCACCCTTCGACTTGACGATGTGTCAGAATCACAGGTGGCAATATGATATTTCACAGCACAAGTGCGTAAGACTAACACTCTTTTTCAGGAATTACTCACGGAGATGTTATTAACGTCAGAAATGGAATGGAACACATGGCTTAAGAGTGTCGTACGTACCACTCCCCCCAAAGTCCGGTTTCGTATTTGCTCAGTATGAAGCTCAAACCGCATAGGACTTGGACTCCAGTGATGATAAAATGATCACCCTAAACCTCGTGTAAGTATCTCTATGGATCATTTTTAAGACGCAGTATATTCCTAATAAACCTCAGGTATCGTCAGTACTAACGCTGTGGATGACTGTAGTTTGTTCCGACGTGCATCCATGAAATTCTCCGAGTGTCTCCCAGGAATCCATTACGTTCCGGTGTCGAATTCAACGTTTCAAAAAGTAACTGACTCGTTTCAAACACACCGATCTCTCTCCCGAATGATAAACCGAAAAGATGCCGAGTTCCTTCATTGTGTCGAGGTTGATCATGACTGCGAACCACATAGACTTGGTTAGTCTGGGACCAGAGGCCCATGCCTTCAGCCTTCTTACCGAGGCTAATGATGAGTCCAATCCGCAGTATACAACTATCGAACAAGCGCCGACTACGTCGACGACTTGGCCGTCTCCGTGACGCATGAGCCGCGCCATCGTTCGACAACGGCGATCTTCTTCGGTCTGAGCGAGGCACAAGAGCGCTTACTTCTGTATAGGATGAAAGAGTCCCCCAAAGACTTTTGCCATCCGCTCGCAATGATTGGCGCCGCTTGCGAGCTTGACCGGGACCGGTGGATCGCAAAGGAAGTCCGCCCAATCGAGCGGACATACGTCGAGAAGAACGACCAGTGGAGCACCACCAGCAGCGAGAACCTCGCGGCCGACCCCGAAGGCGAGACGATGGAGGACACGCTCGGTCTGCGCTTCAAGTCGAGCTTCCTGCTCACGGGGCTGACAGCCGCGAGGCGGCAGCTCGCCCGCATCGGCGACCACTTGGGAGAGATCCGCAGGGACCCGGTAATGGCTTCATTCCTGGAAGGCCCCGGCAGCTGCCCCGACAAAGAGACCGAGGCGGGCGGCAGCGGAATAAACTTGGGAAAACAGCAGGCCCACACGGCCGGGCGTCTGCAACACCGCCTCGACCAGATCGCCGACGAATTCGACATGAAGATAGACAGCTGCAAGTCGTCCATGGAGGACATGATGGCCACGACTCAAGTGGTAAGGGGGGGTTTCCGCGACCATGGAGGACGATGAACTGGCTGACCGACGTCGTGTAATTACAGGTTATCAGCCGCATCGCGAGACATGACACGCAGACTAACACGGCAATATCCGTAGCTACCAGGGAGGACAGCTCGCAAATGAGGTCCATAGCGTTCGTGACCATGGTATTCCTGCCCGTCACAAGCATTGCGGTATGTTCTTGTGTGGGTGGCGGCTGGCCCAGAGACCGAGGCTGACCGGGGCAGACAATCTTCTCAATGAACGTGTTTGATTGGCAAGCCAAGGACGGGGGGCACCTGATCACGGTGCACTTCTGGCTCTACTTGGCCGTCGCCGGAGCATCAACGGCCCTTACGGTTGGGTTGTGGGTTTTCTACACGCGGGTGAGGAAGGGACTGTCCTTCAGGAAGGACGAGGAAGTCGGCGTCTAGCTTGTGCCCCTGGGGCCTTGTGGGCGCTCACGGATGAGATTTGCTGAAAGACGCTTGGTTTCCTCCGTACATATATATACATATCTCATGACGGCTTCGGGTATCGGGGGGCGACTTTATGGAACAGATGGCGAGCAACTATACTACCAGCATATCGGGTTCTATAATAGACATCATTTATTCCAACGAATCGATTCAAATCAGCCCAGCTAATTTCGCAGTCAAGCCATAGTCCCTCACCAATCGACGTCACTGGCCCCATCGAGACCGACCGCCTCGACAGGCTTCGGAATAAGAGAATCGCCATCGGTTAGTGCTTCAATCTCGAACTGGACCATGAGACTCTTTCCGCCCGCTTCCTTTGCGATTTGATTCCGGATCCAGTACGAAAAGTGCTGCTTCAAGGCGTCGAACTCGTCTTCCCGTCCCCGGGAGACCAAATGCTCCGCCGACGTCCCGGGGGTCATCACGAGGAAGCGCAGGACTCTGGCCCGAGAGGCGTCGAGGTCCAGCGGGAGCTCGCTCTCCAAGTCCGCGAGCGTCTTGGACCCGATTCTTCCAGACTGCCAGGGGACGCTCCGGTGTCGGGGGTAGTGGGAGATCACGCGGTACCTGAAGTCGAGTCGGGCTTCCCCGCGGGGAGAGGGCTCGGGGGCTCTTCTTTGTCCCTCGGGCCTGCCGGTGCCGGGTACCTGGGACGCGTGTCGGGCCGCCGAGGAGCTCGACGGCACAGCAGGAGAGTGAGGTCGGAGCGGGTGCAAAGGGCTGGCCTTCGCCTTCCCCTTAGCCAGAGACGACTGTGTGTCTCTTGCCGCGCTCCGTGTGGTCTCCCGTTCTCCCAATCCGCTGTCATTGTGCGAGTTTGCCGTGCCAACAGCGGCATCCGCAGGAGCTGCGTCTGCGAATGGTTCCGTCGTGAGCCTGATATTGTCCATTTGCCCACGGACGCTGGTCGACAGGTTGTCTATCGGTTCTGCTTCGGAAGCGGACGCTGCGCCGGCAGCAGCGTGCTCTGCGACATATGAGTGCTCGGGAGAGCGAAGTGCTTCATCGACCTGCTCCGGGGATGCGTAGAAATCCTCGCTGGGCCTTGTCCTTTTGCGGGATGATTTCCTGCTGGGCTCTGCGGCAGCAGGTCTTTTCTGCCCACTTCTCGAGGATGTCGCGGGCGCGGAGGTTGGCTCATCAGCCCCCGGGTCATTCGTAGAAGGGTGCATGTCTGCGATGGGTGCAGCTGGTGGGTTACCTGTGGACATTGGGAACCAAGTGTCGCGCCGCTGCTGCGTACCAGTTCGTTAGACGGATGGAATAGCCTTAACGCAGATGTATCACTTACTCTACCATCAGTAATTGGACCCAAGCCTGGGCATTCGTTCTCTTGATATGGATCTTCGTCGGCCATCGTTTCACTCACGGACCGAGCGTAGGATTCATCTTTGACGCGGTCCGCGGAGCCCCCGCCTGGAGTCCTAGGAAAGCCACGGAAGCGAGGGACAGCTGCGGGCCTGGGGTTACACGTGTGAGCAAGCGGGTCCCGGGAGGGTTCCGCAGGGATTCCTTTACTGACCTGGCCGAAAGATCGGGCGACGGAGGCCCCTCGTCGTCGGAGTCAGCTATTACGCAAGGTCTGTCAAGGGTGCTCCCATCCGGCACTATTCGGATTTCGTTGTCCTCCGTCTTGATCCGCAAGCTCTTGGGGCTGCGTTGGCTGCTGGTGTTTTCCCTCCAGAACAGCTGGTGTAAAAGGTCTTTGATACTTTTCCCGAAGCTCTTGTCAGTACGCTTTTTCGCGCCACGGGAGACCGCCAACTCACTCTTCCCTGCCGTTTGAGCACGTCAACGCGTCCGTCCCGGCGGAAGGTCCGTCATCCGGCCAAAAGAAGCGGCCGTTATCGCCGTGTTCCAGAAAGGCTCCGGCCATCTCTCTCAAAGCGTCCTGGTGCGCGGGAGATCTCCAATCAGTCAGAGAGCGTCCGTCTAGGCCCCTTCTGCTGGTGAAGGAATCTCGGAACTCGTCGGTGCGTTTCTTCAACTCCTTACCCTTTCCCGTTTGTATGGTTTCGTACCCAAGCTTACGCCGGAGGGCGCCCTTTGTCGGCACGCTGCTAGGGCTTCGAGGCCACACCATGGTGACGAAGATTGTGACGACAAACAGAAACAAGGTGGAAAAGTTGTGAAGTATCGTTCGTGGTTGTCTCCTTGGTGTCCAGGTAGACAGAGTAAAGGCCATGTCAGCGAAGATATAGGTTCCACTGCAACCGCGTCGTTCAAGATGTTGCTAGAAAGAGATCGGCTCTGGTTCCAGATTGGGCCTCATTGCCAGAAGGGCGAGAGAGCCTTGAGTTCAAAACCAGGCTTTTCGTGGGCCTGACCCCCCCCCCCCCCCCTGGGTCATGTTGGTGCGGTCCCAGAAGCCGCGACCAACTTCATCGTGATTTGTTGGGTGCCGGGGGCACAGCCGCCGCGGTCTGTTTGAGACTGACAGGCACGCCGCCTTTAACCCTGCACCAAGGCGCTTTCGACTGGAAGAAGGCCTATCAGGCTTGCAGCCTGGAAGGCAGAGTCATATTTAGAACTGAGGCTCAGGATGGCGACCGCGGCATGCAAGAAGTCGAGCGTTTCTTCGCCGGTTCGATGGAAAGCAGCGAGGTTTCCAAAATACCGAGGAACTTTGGATGATTAAAAAATCACGACAGAAAAGAAAGACTAACCGGACTATTCCCCGTCCAACACGAGTTTAATTTCAATGAAATCCGACAGTTGATTTGCATCAGGGTAGGTGTGATGACAAAAGTGGACCCACAGTTGCCACTGCTAACAACTGCACTTAAGTACCGTCACGACAGTAGGATAGTGTTGCCAGTTGCAGATGGCCTGGAAGCTGGCCGCCATACTAGGGCGCCATAGGGGCAGAAGATGGACGCGAAGACAGGGGGCTCGACTCTGCATTCGTCTCGTGTAGCAATGAAGCACCAGGCGCCAACGCGCACGCTCTTCGATATTTTCTGCGTAGATTGCTGTGACCGATCGGCGGCGCACGAAGTCGAAAGGCTGACTGCTCGGTCGTCGGTGTGATTTCCAGAGGCATCGCGAATTGCGCGTTAACCGCTCTATACTTCCCGGAAAGGAGGGAAAAAACGGTCCAGCTTACCCAGCCTCTTTCCCCCATGGTGTGTGTCGCGGATATATCAGATATTGCGGAAATTCGTCCACAGGTAGCGTGGCTGCGCCGCTCCCTGACAGGAATCGAGACTGGAGGCCGCCAGAACATCCCCCGTCCACCACCCCTTGTCACACGGGTGAGGTTGCAGGGTGCGGGAAGCAGAGCGGGTAAAACCCCAGAAGACAGGCGGGAGGAATGTCCCGCTCCAACGATGGCAGATCACATCGAGAGCCAAAGCCAGGGCGCGATCTGGAAAAAAGAAAAGAAAAAATCAAGATACAGAATCTGCCTTACCACTGCTTCGTCCGGGATGAAACGTTTCGCGCCATCAGCTCGCCCGTCACCCCTTACCCCATCTCTCCCTGCCGCCGCCAGGCAGCGTTCTCTTAAATAAATAAATAAGAGTGCAATAAAAACAGTTGTCCTGCCCATGAACGACGTATGGAATGATATCGGATAGAAACGCCCCTATGGAGTGGTCTGTGGCGTACGATAAGCCACATCTGTGGCGGCTACTATTGGCACCAGCCACCTGAAGCTATTTCCTGCTCCAAGGCAAGACCATTAGGCTCGGCGGTGATGACCTATTCAGGCCCAATGGATCGATTTGTTCTCAAGTGCTGGACCCGTGGCGACCTACCGGTTTTGCGATCAAGAGCCCGAGGCTCTCATGTAGACCTAGACAATGGGCGATTAGTTGCATGTGTCTGAAGATGATGTGCACGTGTGCGGTGCAGCCCATGTCAAACAGCTGAGCATTAAAATTATCAACTAAAGACGATCCTGATCCAAAGAGATCCAATACGCCGGGGCGCCACTGCGTCTTGTTTTAACCTGTCCGGCTCTCGTCTCCGCCCCCAAAAAAAGCAATACCCAGCTCGAAATCAACGCTAATAGATATAGTTAACTGCATTATAATAGTTATTTTTCGGTTTCACTAGCAGGGCCCTCAGTTGATGCCCAGCATGGACGACTTTCTGCGGTCGGGCTTTTCCTCAAGCTGCCTGCGGTAGGAGTCCAGCTCCATCGTGGCCCAGACGAGGGCAATCTTGCCGTTATCGTAACGGTACATGCAATGCTGGTGGAACTTGACGGTCTTGCCGTTGGGCTTGGCGCCGGCGAACTCGGCAACGGGCAGGCCCGTGATCTGCAGTCTGGCGGCGAGCTGCTGGGTCTCGTCGTCGACGAGGAGCTCCTGGATGTGGAAGTGCAGGCCCGAGATGGCCTCCTTGCTGGCCTCCATACCGCGCCAGTAGTCCTCGACGGGGAGGAGGCGGTTGTTGTGGCGGACCTCGCGCTTGCAATAGCGCGGGAACTCCTTGGCCATGGTTCCGTGGTTGATGCTGGCGACGTACTTGCGATAGGCGGCGGCCAGGTCAACGGGCTCCTTGGGGGCAGTCCTGGTGAAGAAGCGCGGGGTGACGGCGGCCTCGGGGGTTTGGTGGCGGATGCCGTCGTTGTCTTGCAGGGTGAGCATGCGGGCGATCTTGCCGCGGTCGTCGAACCAGACGAAGCACTGCTCGTCGAACTCGTACGTCTTGCCGTCGGTGTCGGCGTAAACCATGGCGTCGGTGAGGGTGACGCGGTTGATGTAGCGCACGGCGACGGCCTTGGCCTTCTTGTCGACGAGTAGGGTATCGATCTTGATCTGGAAGGCGGCGAGACCCTCAACACGGGAGCGCAGGCGGTCAATGTGCTCCTGGCGGGTCTGGGTACGGTTGTTGCGGTTGATGGTGTCGGCGATGTGGTTGCCGATGACGTCGAACTTGCGGTTGTTGAGGCAATCGAGGTACTCGCGCAGACGGGCGCCGATGTCGACCTGGATGCCCTTGCCGTCGCCGTTCCATCGCTTCGAAGTCGGGCTCCTGATTTTGCGGCCTGGTGTAGTAGTGGCAGTATCGGCGATGGGGGGCTCGAAGCCAGGGAGAGGCCCTGGGCTCTTGTTCTGGGGGGAGTCTGGGGGCGTCAGCATGCTCTCGTGGGAGAAGCATGGCGCGTCGTATTCCTCCATCCTAACAGTGGACATCTTCATGATATCTTTCGGTGCGGTTGCGGACGGGGTTCGATGTGTGCTGCAATCGACTGTGACGAGAGCATGTGTTGGCACAGCGGGCTGTGGGAGAGGGAATGCGGGCGGTGGAGGAGTGGTTGGGGAAGCTGGCTGGCTGCGGTGGTGCGAATGGCGTCGGCGGCTTTTTATGGTGTTGAGCTTGCCGGGGCGCGGATGGTACCGTATTTAACCGTGAGGGCCGAGGGGGGCAATAGGTGATGATTGGGGCAGATCGCGATCAGGTGTTGACTACCTTGGGCAGGGTAAGGGGAAAGGAAGGGGGAGGATTACTTCAATATGATTGCACTCGGAGCAAAAGCTCAGCCATATGTGCTCATAGGTGCCTACCTACCTACCTACTTAAATCTACCTAGGTAGATAGGTAGGTAAGGGTAAGGAAGGTATCGACGTATAATAGTACCTTCCTTACCTAAGGCAAGGCCACCACCGGGTCCGGGCTCAACAGGATATTGTACGTACGGTAACAGGATGGGCAGAGCAGGTACATGGGAGCTAAAGAAGGTGCGACGATCTTCTCAGGACTTCTCAGCTGTTCCCGACGCCACATCTCACGCGTGCATGACGTACGGTGCCCCACAGTTCTCGACTCGATGCTGTACCCTTGCAGCGTGGCAACAGGCAGGTGGCTCCTACCGTGCCAAACAAAGGCCCAACATCGAGACTCTGGAAGGCAGGCACTGGCACCCACCGTACGATCAGTTTGATGCGTGGTCCGGTCCGTCCGTTCTTTCCTCAGGTTTCCGCCAAGCAGCGACGCGCGGACCAAAGACACCTACCTACCTTCCATGTCACCTCACCCATGTCGAGTTTGCGCATCGTGATAAATACACACAGGTATTATTAGGAGCTAGCTTGGGTACGGATAGTTTATTACGGTAATTTCCACCCAACCAACCACACACACACACCAGCCCCAAGCCGGATCGCGATGCGCAGGAGACAATGGTCCGCCCGCCCGTCTTCCCCAGCTTCGCTTCCCGTCTCAATTTACAGGTACATAATACCTACGGTGTAGTGTAACAGCTCCGTCAATTGGCACGGCGGGGCGCACTGGCTACACTGCCGGGGTTCGGATGCGGATGTTCTGGGGAGAGCTTTGCTTGCTTGCCCCTTTGACTACTCCGTACTCGGTACATGACATCGTATTGTACATCCCCACGCTAAGTGTTGGCAGTGCAGGCACCTGGGGTGAGCTACGTTTTGAGATAGGTATACATTTACTAGCGCGCCAAACCCCGCGTTCCTCCGAGTTTGGCTCGCTTCCTCGTGCAGTACGTATGTGCGGTACAGTTTACGAACACGTAGTGCGTACCGAGTAGTAAGGTACCTATGCCCAGTCCAGTGCATCGGCGGGCGTCGCATGTCGGACGATTTGTTTGAAGTACCTATATTGCAGACCGCCACTCACGCTGATACCGATACTGACACATCGAAACAGGAAAATCAAGCTCAACAAAACGGGGGGCAATAAAATCCTGCAGAAACACACCCACACCATTGCCGCAACGTCCGAACAACACAACACACCCCGGTCCCCGCCTGCGACGGCGGAGTGGGTCCGCGCCCCCGGTATCATTCTCTCTCTCTTAGCACGTGAACGGGGCCGGGCCCGGGTTCGTGTAGCTGGTCGGGATGGGCCAGTACAGCTTAAACAGGATCCCGGGATCCGTCGCCTTGTACGCCCCCGGGAACGACACGAGCCCCGACGGCGTCGTGCTCCCCCCGCCCGACACCGACACCTGCGCGCACGACAGGTAGAACTGCGCCCCGCCCGTGTCTCCCGCCGCGTGCAGCGCCAGGTGCTCCACCCGGACGAGGTACTCGCCCGACGCCAGGCACGACGGGATCTTGGCCGAGATGGCCGCCGCGTCTGTGGACGATTAGCCTTCCGCCTGCACAGCACCCGCCGCAGTAAAGGGTCCTGAACATGATTGGGGGAGATGAAGAAAGAGAAAGAAGAGAAAGAAAAAAGAAAGAAAAAAAGGAAGCATCGCCATCCCTGAATCAGCCTTGTGGAGGAATCCCCGTCGAGGTTCTCCATCTCTCCGCAGATGCCCACACAAATAGTGGCCAAATTCCCATCTTTCTGAACCCGCAATCCGTTTCTCGGCCGGTTTTTTTCTGCATCGTCTGAATAATTCCCCATGTCTGCTCCGACTTTTCGCCGCAGATTCTTACTCTTTTCCCCATGCATTGTGCCACCTTCTCCTCCTTCTCTATTCATTTTTTCCTCCTTCATTTCTTCCTTTTTTTCTTCCCGCTTCCCAAAACTCATTCCCACAACATGTGTTCAGGTGCTCTCCCCCGGAGAAGGCAAGGATGTAGAAAAAATGTAAAAGTAAACGCGGAAAAAAAGAAGGAAAAAGAAAAAACTCACTCAACGAGGACCACTCCAGGCCGTTGCTCGTGACCTTGGGCTGCTCATGGTAGATCTTGAACCACGCATTTCCGCTGCCGTCCCACGTCGCCGCTGTCTGGCCCGCCGGCACCTTGGCCATCCAGACGCTCGCCGGGCCCGGGTGCCCGACGTTGGAGTTGGCCGCGAACCCGATGGTCGAGCCCGCCGTCACCGGCAGCGTCTGCACCGTGCCCCTGTCCTTGGCGTCCGCCTCGTAGCACCGGATCTGCGTCGACGACACGCCGTCCGCCGGCCCGTTGCTGTAGTAGTTGAGCGTCTTGCGCACGTTCTGCCACTCGGGGTACGTCGTGCCGCCGTACACGAGCCGGCCGAAGGTGTCTGGACGGGGGTGGGGGAGAGTGTCAGTCTCTCAGTTCTCATGCGAGAAAGTGTTTTATGGGTTTTTTTTTCTTTCTTTTTCCTTTTTTGCTGCGCGAGGGAACGGGGGAGTACTCACAGTGGGCTTCGGTCGAGACAGCAGCCAGGGAAACGAGAACAGCCGAGAACTTCATCGTTGCGTTGGAGAACGGGAGCTGTTGATGGGGGCGGGGAGATGTTGCTGGGGCTCTAATCGTCAGCCGAAGACTGACTAACCAGCCCGACCTCAATCCTTATATACTCCTTCTCCGAAACCGCCAAGAAAGTGTCCATCCTGTCCGTCGCCTCGGCGGATTGGGAACAGCGGCGATTCTCGAGGTCGAAACGAGGTCTCGGCGGCCGGCGGAAAAACGCTGGGTGGTCGTATTCCACGAATCTCCATTGTCCCCGGACCTCGAAAACCCCCATGCCGGGCCCGGAGTCGAGCCTCCGAGAGGGAAAAATGAAAAAAAGCGTGGCACTGCCACCCTGACCACCCCACGCACACGTGGTCACCCGCGACGGTCCCATTGTATTAAAGTGTGACGGCTCCTCGTCCGTGACACGTTTAGATTAAAATTGGCACACCTACCGGTCGAAATCCGCCACTCTACTTTGCGCTTAGGGGCCCTCCTCTGCCAAGAGCGATATGGGACTTCGCGCCGCTGGCCCCGAATGGCCACTGGTTACGGATCGGATTAGCATAATGTCGGTGCCGCCATGCTGTATAATGGCCTATGAGACTGTGTCTTCGGGGAGCAGTCGGCTACGGATGGCTTCCTCAGCCGCCCTTGATCCGGTTGCCGCACGCGTTCAGAGCTGGTGCGATACCATGGCGCTCTCTTCCGTTCCGATTCGCTCATGTTATGAATCGACCACCTCGCTCTTTGCCGGTCGACACGACCCCTTCCAATACCTCATTTATGGTCCAGTCCGGACCCGTCAATTCCATAGAGTCCCATCCCTCCAACAACCGGTGACCTTCCTAACTGATGTCTAGTCGTGAAAGTGAACAATATGCTTGCCCCTATATGAGGTAGCAGATCGACAGTCATGTCCACAGAATCTTCTATTTTGGGAATATAGAGCGGCCCAGTCCGCGGGAACCACATTGGAATTGATTAGAATAGTCGATAGTCCTGTTGTCGAGACCACAGACGGGCCTTTTCCGCGTCAGACGATCAGTCGCCGACACCATTCGCGGCATGACCTCCATATTCCCGCTTCCAAGCCGAGATAAGAGGCCACTGGCACGTTGGCATGATATACCTAGTCTTTCACTGATAGTGAGACACGATCATATGCCGGAAGACTTCCAGACTGCCAGCAGATTCCTAGATGTACTCAACCGCCTTCCTGCGGTCGAGATGTGCCCTCTTCAGAAATATCGGTTACGTTACGTTACATAACGCCTCAGGAAAATATCTGGGCAGTAAACTCAACGTTGTCTTCTGTTACACGTGTGGACAGGGAATAATTAAATACTCTGGGATCTTTATTAGACAACCAGTCGCAGCACATCCCCATCAAACCCATTCCGAGTATCCAGTCGGCCACATGGAGGTGAGGTTGCAGCTCTGGAACAAACACGGTGATCCCAGTCGTTGGATGGCCCACAGGTGGGCTGGCAGGTGTTCTGGGATCCCCCTGCACTACGGCTGGCCGTACCGGTGTAGTCCAAAGGGCAGTTCCAAATACAGCGACGTGGTACAGGTTTATGGAAAACTCATAAGCGTCGGCGGACTCTTGAATCATTTTGAATTAAATCTCTTTCCACCTTTAAAGGGATACTCATAAACCGCCATTAAACCAAACCATTAGGGCTCTTGGGCCGCATTCTTTCTGATACCCTTAGTTTATCCCGGGCTTTGGCGTTGCCGCTCTCCATCTCAAACTCGTACACCTTCTTGTATAACTCTGCCAATGTCCCTCGGCTCCTCCTTCGGGACGACGTAGTATACGTCCTCGGAACCCGCTCGGGGTGCCCTGTCCTAGCACACCTGTAAACGCGTGGTCGGGCCCGCTGTCCCGGTTCGTCATGGCGATCCCGGCCGCTGACAGCCGCTGGGTCTTGTTTGCCCGGCGGCCCCGCCCTCCGCGTCCCTCGGGTCCTCCCCCCCCCCCCCCTCCCCCCCTCTCAGCTAAGCAGTCTCGCCTGACGTTTGTCTCAACCATAGGCATGTCACCAAACCCGCCTTTGTTGGGGAAACATGTTTTCGAGATGGGGTTCGAGTGGCATTCCTCCCTTTTGTAGCGCCCATTTGGGATTGGAAGCTGCCGTAATTACTCCGTCGTCGTTCTCTTCATCGCCCCCCCACCCGACAGGCTGTTCCGGTTCGTCAAGGATGGTTATTGGTACGACCTCGACGGACGGCCGGAGCCCAGGCCTTCATACGTTTCTCGAGGCCTACTGCATTCCTTCCAATGAAAGGTCGGCCTGTGGTGCTGCTGGGCGACGGCAGGCGTCGGCACATCTGACGACACGGCCGAGGGATGACCCGGCGAGATAGCATGCGAGGCCGAAACTCTAAATAGCTGCCGTGCAGTGGTATCCGATTCTCATGGACGAATCACGACACGGGAAGACTCCGAGATCCCCGTAGTGCAGGCATCCCCAACTCGGTCTCCAGATACCCTGACTTCGTCGCACGGCTCGTCGTCAATGCTTCTTCCAGAAGCTCTCGATCGAGCCTACCGCTGGCTGTTTGCCAAGAGACAAGAGACTTTCGCATCATCTGGGCATAAGCTGATGGGCATACGGGTTTTTGTCCAGCGGCGGAATCGTCCAGTATCGAACCGACACTTTTGATAAACACCCGACACTTATCCCACCTCTGCCTCTTCAGCTCTCATCTGTGCCAAGCTTTCGCCAGAGCCAGTCATGACCCGAAATCGGAATTCCTCATGAACCCCCCCCTCTCGCCGACCGAACCAGCCCCAGCCGTCCAAAGTGGATCCTGGTGGAAACGCGGAGATCTCCCGGCATCCTATCCTACTTGTGGTCACCGTAGCAAAAAAAGTCAATGACGTTCCTTGTTCGGGAAACCCACGCAAACCACAGGTCATCGCGTGCGTCTTGGCTCGAAGAAATTAGAGGATGCATGACGGGGTGACGTAAGGCTGATATGCCGACTCCCGGTCCGGACTTCAGAGACGCCGCGCCAAGCTTTAAGTAGCCCCGACATGTCTGCTGTCACGAGTTAGAGCATACAGCAGGGCATAGAAGAATTGAGATGTAAAAGGCTTAAACTAACTAAGTGAATATATGGAAACTAAGGCTATATATATAGGCCTAATATAATGATTAAACACCTTATAATATAGTATCTAATAATGCTATTATAAAAGGCAGAAATATATAAACGTATAGAATAATAATACTTAAAGCTATTATAACATACCTCTTAATTATTTAATAAAACAAATAATTATTATAAGAAAGAGGATATATTATAATAG
>MU846484.1:0-21111 GCA_030867225.1 Colletotrichum caudatum
TAATAATCCTTGGAATGTTGTGTGACTTTCAGCGCATACGTTACGTCCTGCTAACGTAGGACAACGGCGGCAGCACAAACGTAAATAGTATGTCAATACAAAGCTGCTAATGTCTCGGTGTTGAAGAATGCCGGGGTTGAATAGTTCTTGAGCTCAGGGATTGTATACGGAGCACATGGTTCTAGGTGCAACTTATCTTACAGTATGGAAACACTTTCACATGTTAGCTGGTTCGCTGTGCGTATTCTGAAACTACGGTACTACAACCCAACCAGCGCAACGGGAAGATTTAATTACTGTACGAAGCTTCAGAGATGCAGAAGATGCTCCCCATGCCTATCCCTTGGATTTGCCCGCCCGGTCGATATTCGGGTTGCTCGGTCGTATACGAGGAGATTATACGATCTTGGACGCAGCAATGAGTGGACAGACATATCTTGGCAATACAGCATAACTTTGGACCTTCGCCTTGGAGGCTTCAGCACCCCTAAGTTTCACCTCGGCCACTGCGCTGAGCTCAGCTTTCGAGGGGCTGAATATCATCAACGGCCTAATTGTCATTTTGGGGTGCATACGTTTTTTTTGGGAAAAATGCTTCTTGCACCAGAGGAAACCGCACTCCTTGAGCTCGACGACCAGCTCCGTCGCTCTGCTTGTGACCGTTGTCGGTGCCAGAAACTCCGCTGCGAGCGTCCCGGCACTGGTCCCGGTCCCGGCTCCGAGGCCACGACCAACAGCAATAATGCTTGCGCTAGGTCCTCGACCGGAGGCCCGTTGGCGCCGTGCCGCCGTTGCCAGAGGGTTGGTGCCGTTTGCAACACCAGCTTCCAACAGCGGCCCGGTCGTCCGCGCAGCTCAGATGACTCGTCGTCTCGCGGTGCGCGACGGACCCGGGCGAAGCGGGTGGCGGCACGCTCCCCGACCGATACCATCCATCACAGCCAGCATCAGCATCAGCAGCAGAGTATTGCGTCTGCTGCTGCTGCTGATGCTGCTTCTTCTTCTTCTACAAGTCGGCCTGAGATTATGTGGGCTGAACAAGAAGAGCTTCTTCAGGCGACCCAAGCACGACTCACAAAACCGCCAGCACCCGTTGGGATGCAGCAAAGTCATGATTCAAGAGGTTCCATCGGCCCCGGCGCTTCTTCTTCTGGTCTTGCCGCCTCGAACGAGCGGGGTAGAACTACTAGGGCTGGCGAAGACTATTCGGAGTTCTGGACCTCGTGTTCCGATGATATGCTCCCCTCGTGGGGGTGGAACGGGGAGAACCTTTTCGGCCTGATCTCAACGGACAAAGACACGCCCAGCCTAAGCAGCTCCGGGGGGGTTTCTGCTCTCGATGACGAGCTTGCCGGCGCCACTGTAACCCAGACCTCGTCGCCGGACGTCGGAATTCATCCTCCCCAGGGAGACTACCGGAGAGACCTGTGCCGGCAACTTGCCGATATTAGCTATAGATTGAGCCAGGATGCCCAGAGCTTGTCGTCATCGTCACCTTCATCGTCATTGGGAGCCGATCTTGGCCTGAAGCATGTCGCTGGCAGCTGCATCCAGCGGGCTTTCAAGTGCTTCGAGGCGCTCAAATCCCTGACCGACGACCTGCGGATAAAGACGCAGCACAACCCCCAGGCCCGGCCTCAGGCCGATGCCCTTCTCACACCCAACAGCGACTGGAGCCGAAGTGGCGTCTTATTCACGGAAAAGGACGGTTATCATCTCAGCGGAAGTTGTCAGACAGGCCCCGGCACAACGCCGACGGACGAAGTGCGCCCTAGTACAGACCGCCACCTCGACATGATCATTTCGCTACACATCGTGACGTCGTACGTGTGCCTGAACCAGATCCTGAAGCGCACCCTGGGCTCGATCCTCGCGGCCGTCTTGTCCCAGCAGAAGGGCGGGGGTGACGGCTTCGGAACCTCGTCCACAGGGAAGCCGCTGCTGCTGTGGCCGGACATCCAAATCGAGGGCCTCACGGGGGGCGGCGATGATCTCCTGACGGTGCGGTTGTTCGCCGAGACATGCCTTCACGTGGTGACGGGGATCCACAAACGCCTCGAGTCGCTGGCTGCGGCCGCCAAGGACACGATGGGGTCCAGCCTCTCGAGACCCATGATGATGGTTTTGGGTGGGGGAGGCGACTCGCGCGATGAATTCGACGTCGATATCCGTGGAATCAAGCTTTTGTGCAGTCAGATCTCGAGCGCTATCGAGGAACGCGTTTGGTAAGGGGGAAACTGGAGCGCCGTGTCTATTACACAGGAAATTGAAGCCCCGGGACGAAATTACCAAGTAGACATAGTCCAGTGCTTCTCAAGCTAAAAAAGGATAGATGGCTCGAAAAATGTGGGATATCGAACATGATTGCTCCTCTGGATACTCACCCGAGCAAGGACTCTTGTTTTATGCTAGCAATCAACGTTTTCAAACAAAATACCCTACTAAATATCTAAATCTTGGAAAGTTTAATTATGTGCTTCACGGCCTCTCTACAGTCCACAGTCCTGGTTGGAACTTGATGACCGCCCTCGAATTCCAAAACCGTGGCCGCGGCAGGCTCATAGTGCTCCCTGACGAGCTTCCGTGCCCTGGCCAAACAGAAGTCCTGCCTCCCGTGCAGATGCAAGGTCGGGACCCGGATCAGCGTTCCCCCATCGGCCATCATGTGAGAGCCGGCCTCGTCCGGGAAGAAGCAGCAGATGAGGACGGCGAACCGTATATGGGGCAGCCATGCCAGTCGCCCGAGCTGCCGCTGCCAGACCAGCATTGAGGCCACCAGGGCGCCCTCGGAGAAGGCCAGCAGGCCGACAATCCTAGGGGCTGGGCCCGCTCCACCGGTCCTCTGGGACGCCTCCCACCTCTCAACGGATTCGCGGACGGACTCGTTGATGGTGTCCAGTCTGTCCTCAATAGTCGCGCCCGATCCGCCGAACCAGCCGTAGAAGGGCGCCGCCGAGGCGAAGATGGGGAGAACACCCGGCCCTGCGGGGACGGGGTACGGGGCGTCCATGAAGACGAACTCGAACTCGTCCTTAAGCGCCAGGCGGATTTTGGCGAGCTGCAGGCGAAAGATGCTGGCCTTTGAGCCGGTGCCGTGCAGGCAGAGGAGAGCTTTTGACGGGCGGACGGACATAGTTAAGGACGGATTTCTCCTAAATTTCTTTTTCGAGGATTCGTGATACCTTGGGAAGGGTGGAGGTCTTGACCAGATGAATGAAGAAGGTTTCAGCTATAGGGGAAGGAACAGACTCCAGACCGACATGCGTATTCGAGTATGGAAGACTTGAACGTAATTTTGGAAGCCGGTGTAAATTGCTTCTTGAGGGCAGATGACGAGGGCGTAGCCACAACACCATTTTATCTACGACTATGGCCGGAGAGAGTGGGCCAGCAAGTCTAGTGCTAGAAGCCCGCGAATAAAACAAGGTTAGTTAACAAGGATATTGGCACTAGTAAAAGGCAAGGGATGGCCTTTGTGATGTTGAGTGAGAACTGGGAAAACGTCACTTCGCATCGAGATGAGGAGTTGAGTCAGGTACTCCAAGTAGGTAAACATACTATCGTGCCATCTGTTGAAGTATCACCGAATGTATCGATCAGGGTGCCGGATCGGTAGTTTGTGTGTGGGCACACAGGATGGGGTTTTGGATCGGAGAGGGGGCACCAAACGACCGATGGCGTGTAAAAGCTTCCGAGAAGAAGTTACAAGGAAGGGTTCGGACCGTTTCATCATCTTTCGTTGGCTCACCTCCCGTCCCAGCACTTTCAAATGATAGACTCGACTCCGAGAAGGGCCAGACGGTTTGGCGCAAGAAAATGAAAGGGGGGGGAATATTTCACGGCAGGCTCCGCTACTTAAACGTGTTTCGTTGACCCAATTCATGCTAGGATAGATAGATCTCGACAGACCAGACTTCAAGCGGCTAGCGAATGGCTGTACAGCCTGCCTCTCTCTCAATCGACACTATGGCTACCAAGATCGTTCAAAATGGGCCGAGTATGGCGCTCCCGAAGTATCAACAACCAGCCGAAACCAAACATGAATGTGAGTTGTGAGTCCTGTTGACCTTTGGAGAAGGTTTGCTTTGGTAACCCTGGAAACCTGGACTGATGCTGTGGTCTCTTCTTCCGTGAGTCAAGTGGACTGGGCTGAATTTGTTACCCTCGACCTGTCTCAGTTTGACGCGCCCGGGGGCAAGGAGAGGCTCGCGGCCCAACTCCGGGATGCCGTCCACCAGATCGGCTTCTTCTATGTCATCAACTACGGGCTCGAGCAGGAGGTGGTGGACGAGCAGTTCGCCATCGGCAGGGAACTCTTCAAGCTGCCCCTTGAGGAGAAGATGAAGCACGTTGCCGACATCGCCAACGGCAGCTACAATGGCTACCGGCCCAAGGGGACCAGAGAGCAGTTCCCCGGCCTCCGCGACAACGTCGAGTTCTACAACCTGTTCAAACTGAACGGGAAGCTAGAGCGCTCCCACCCGGACGTCATCGTGCGGAACCGGCCCAAGATCGAGGCCTTTCAGCGGCACATCGTCGAGGACGTGACCCGGAAGCTGCTCATCCTGCTAGCCATCGTGCTGGAGCTGCCCAGTGAGGACCAGCTGCTCGAGGGCCACCATTTCGAGGATGTCAGCGACTGCCATCTCCGCTACATGCTCTACCACTCGCGCAGCGCCGAGGAGAACGCAAAGTTCGGCAACGTCTACGCCGGCGGGCACACCGACTTTGGGACCATCAGCCTCCTGTTCCGGCAGCCCATTGCGGCCCTGCAGATTATGATGCCCGACGGCGGCTGGAAGTGGGTCAAGCCGTACCCGGCGTCCATCACGGTCAACATCGCGGATGCACTGCAGTTCTGGTCCGCCGGGTACCTCAAGAGCAGCATCCACCGCGTCGTCACCCCGCCCGGGGACCAGGCCCACCTCGATCGTCTGGGGCTGCTGTACTTCGTGAGGCCGGCGGAGGACCTCGACCTGAGGACACTGGACAGCCCGCTGCTGAAGCGTCTGGGGCTCAAGCGTACCAAGGACGAGGCCGCAGGGATCAAGGCGGGCGATTGGGTCAAGGCGAGGGTCAAGGAGGATTTGCAGCAGGCAGTCGAGGGCGGGCATAAGAATGTTCCCGTTCTTGGTGGCGTTAGCGTCAAGTATTACCAGTCGTGAAGTTGCATGTATGATTATTTTGGTCTTTTTTGTATCTCGCATCTATCCTTTATTAACCAGGCAGGCCAAGTGGTGGGATGGCTGCCACCGACACATATCTCTCATTGACGAAAGGCTACGTCTGACTGCTTGTGTATAATCACGTTGGTATCTCTCATATCCCTAACTGGAACCATTACAAGCCGAAATGTAGCCCGGTAAAATTTACCAATACTAAAACTAAGAGCCGAACCCTCCGAAAAGGTGACATTTCGGACGGTTGTTGAGATCACGCCGACCATCAAAGTGCGGATATAAACTTCTGGACGGCCGCATTTTGTATCCATTTCACTTCTCCTCATCGCGCTGCTATTACTTCAATCTCACCCTGCACTCTCATAAAATAGACTCCGCCTAGAATCATTGTTGCGAGAAGATGTCGGCGGCTACAGCATTATCACCCGAGCGCATCTGGTCGGGATCCCGTCAGTTGTCAACCCCTACCGCAGTCCTTGCTGCCATCCTGCTATGCTATGTGTTTTACATCATGTATGATGTCAAATTCGGCCCTTTAAGCGACATCCCAGGCCCTTTCTGGTACAAAGCCTCCGGTATCCCGCTGGCGTACGTGCAGGGACGCGGCAAAGAAGCCGAGGTGATTCCCATTCTTCACGAAAAATATGGCCCCGTTGTGCAGATCGCGCCCAGGGAGCTATCGTTCATTTCGGGCGCCGACGCGTGGCAAGACATGTACGGCTTCGTGAAGCCGGGCGGTGATCCCAAGCCGGCCAAAGACCCAATCATGTACATCGGCAACGTCATCGACTACGAGAGCATCCACGTAGCCAGCGATGTCAACCACGCACGCCAGCGCCGGCTGCTGGCGCCGGCGTTTGGGGACACGGCCCTCCGCACGATGCAGCCGGTCCTGACCATGTATGCGACCAAGATGAAGGACAAGATCGCAAAGCGCGTCGGATCGCAAACGGGGGCCGCGAGAATAGACCTGATGAAGCTGTTCCTGCTCACGGCATTCGACATCTTGGGCAATCTCACCTTTGGAGAATGCCTCCATATGCTCGACGATGGCGAGTTCACCCCGTGGGCGCAGACGGTGATTGACAGCGTCAGACTGGACGCCTGGATCCGCATCGCCAGGCACTTCGGGATCGGCCGCGTGCTTGTCAACGCTCTGATGAGTACCAAGACGGTCCGGGCGAAGCACTGGGAGCATTTCGAGTACTGCAAGAACCGCGTTGACAAGAGGCTGGCCCGCTCGCCCACCCATCCTGATTTCTGGTCCTTTATCGAGAAGAAGAACCAAGATGAGGAAGGCCTCTCCATGGGCGAGCAATACGTCAACGCCTCGGTAATAATGGTTGCCGGTACAGAAACGGTACGATGTTCTGGGGTATCTTGATGATGAAAGTTTGTCTTGCTGACGAAAACAAACAGACCGCTACGGCCTTGTCGGGTGCCATATTCTTCCTGGCCAAGAACCCAGGAATTTTGAAGACGGCCCGCGAAGAGGTGCAGTCGACATTTGGCAGTATCGAAGACATGACCTTGGATAAACTAGCTAGGCTCAAGTACCTGAATGCGTGTATCACAGAGACCCTGAGGATCTATCCACCAGTAAGCCATAGTTTTCCTATTCTCCCATACAGCCAACGGTTAATCCAGTGCTTGACGGACAACTAATCGGGACCCGGCCCGGTGTGGGTTTATTCAGGCCCCAACCGCACTCCTGCGTCGTACTCCTCCTCAGGGAGCAACCATCTGCGGAGTTCAGATACCGGGCGATGTCACGGTGGGCGGCCACATATATATGACGCATACGTCTCCCATGCACTTCAAAAACCCCCTCGAGTTCCACCCCGAACGGTGGCTCGGAGACGCAGAATACGCCGACGACCACCTTGACGCCTGGGCGCCCTTCAGCGTCGGGCCGCGCAACTGCGTGGGCAAGAACCTGTTGTTTCACGAGGTCCGGCTTCTGTTGGCCACGATGCTGATGTACTTTGACTTTACGCTAGCGGAGGAGTCGCGGGACTGGTCGCGGCAGCGGGTGTTTACCTTGTGGGAGAAGACGCCACTACTGTGCGAAGTCAAGCTAGCTCTGCCGGCCGCGAGTGCCACTTAGGATCAGATAGGCAAACAAACTTTTCCCCGTAAGTTTCTGACGAGGGGGGTACGAACACTAAGTGTGCTTATATAGAGTGTAGGGGAAGCTCCGAACTCTGTGGGCATATACACCTGGGTAGGGAAGGGGTTTATGCAAAACACCTTTCTTACTGTTCTCCGGAGCGTGAGAGAAGGACGCAGCGCCACCGATAAAGGTACAAACCGATAATTTGACGTTCAGTATCAATATCAGAAGGGCATCAAATTCAATTCCCGACCTCTGGTCCGATTGGCGTCTTGGACGCTGGTGTGAAAAATCTACTTCGGACAGCGCCGGTCAGCCTTTGTCACTGAATTGTTGCTAATGTCTGTAAACCCTCCCCCCTCCCACAACCACTGAGCCCAAGACCTGTTCCAAGGGGACGTACATAGCCAGAAGAGTCTCCTTTCTTGTTGCAGTGAAGTAGATCCTTGGGCTACATCCCCGTCTTGAGAGCTCGCCCCCGTGGCCTGAAACAGAACCATCCGTCCTGCTACCAACTACGTTACCCTTGGCATTCTGCTGGCAGGACAACAATAGAGAAGAAAGAGAATGAGTCGCTCCAAGCTTTTGGAAATAGCCTACCAGCTCATTGATGCGTTCAACGCCTGGGACGAAGATCGAATCATTGGCTGCCGGACCGAGGACTGCGTGCACGAGTTTTGGCCCGCCAGCGTCAGCCAGCAGCGGCGCCACGACAACGCCGCCGCGAGGGCCGAGTTCGCCGCCACCAGAGAGATATTCAAGAACTTCCACGTCCAGGTAGTCGACCATGTCGAGGACCCCGCCGCGGGGCGCGTCGTCATGTTCGCCCACGCCTCGATGGAAACCCACAAGGGGAAGATGGTTCTGGACTACGTGCTCTTGCTGGACATCTCCGAGGAAAGTGAGAAGATCAGCCGAATTTTGCAAATGAACCATGCCAAATTTGTCTAGATTCAGGAGAGATGCCCACCATGTTTAGATACATCTAGCGTATTGTCACAAAAGTAAATGGCGCTGTTTAGGGCTAGCCAGTAGCACCTGAGAACAGCTTGAACGCATAGGCGTCATCGCGCAGGATTTCGAGAACGATTTAAAGAGGTCTACAGAAAGGACTATTGTCATTGTTTTAATGAAATCAAAAGTACAGCACACACACACACACAAGTAGGTAACAATTTGCGTCATCTTATCGGGATAGCCGGACAACGATCTTCTCCCCAGACACCTGGCCCTTCTTCACCAGCTCCATCCCCCTGATAATGGTCTCGAAGCCGCCTTCGAGCACATGCAGCGGATGATGTTGCAGTCTGCCCTCGTCGACCAGCTTTTGTGTAATCGCCCAGAGTTTGGAACCGAACTCTTTCAGCTCGGGGTCGGCCGGTCGCCCGTAAGGGGCCGGCCAGGTCGAGCCGTCGCCGAAGATCGCGGGGCCCAACACCCAGTCCGTCTTGACGACCTTCCTCGTTGCAACGTGTTCCTGGAAGGGATCAAGGGATACATACTTGCCTCCGGCACGTCCGATGGCCTTGAAACACGCCTGAGTCGACTCTACGGTCGTTATGCAGTCCAGGGCATACATCAGGTTGTTGGAAGTATGAGTCCGCTGCCCAAAGTCATCAGCTGGCTACGCTTGAGACCCTCTGGGACGTTGAGTAGACCAGTTGTGTTTTGGTTGGTTGGAACTCACAATCTTCTCCGCACACTCTGGATCCCGATAGTCAAACACCTCCACTGCGCCACGGGATCTCGCCAGGTCAAAATTCCTGGGTGAGCAGACTGCTATCGGGATGAGGTTGGCGCTGGGTTTTGTTAGCCAACAGCCCATACACGGTTTGGGGTCAATGCCAAGCATGACTTGCAGCTTCAGCAACTGAATGGCAATGGTCCCAGTCGCGGTGCTTCCACCATAAACCAGAACCCAGTCAGGCACCCTCCGGGGTTCGTCTGGCAGCGATAAGCCCAGAGCCCTGATGGCAAGGCCGGCGGTGCTGACACTGGCGCCGAGCGAAGATCCGGCCTCGGAGCTCCATGCCGGTGGGAGCTTCAGCCAGACGGACCCGTTGGTGACGTTGAACCGCCCAAAAGCCCCGTTAAACGGCGTCTCGGCAAACATGCTGTGTTGAGCACCGCATATACGATCTCCGATTCTGACCCCTTGAACATGTGAGCCGATCGCGACGACGCTCCCGGCGTAGTCTGCTCCGAAGAGAGCATTGGGTACGACGAAGTCACCCATCATCTTGGTGTCGCTGGGGTTGATTGCCACGGCCTCGGTGCGGACGCACACTTGGTTTGGTCCAAGAGGCGGACATGGTGCCTCGACCGATACCACGGGCGCGCCGTTACTGTCGGCGACGATGCCCTCCTGTGTTACTGGGGGCGTAAGCTCATTTATCCTGGAGGGCGACATGTTTGGCTTCTAGAACAGGAGCCTGGATTTCTTTTAATGTTCCGTCAATTTCTCTTTTTGCTATCCCAAGCACACATAGAATTATCCTACCGAGGTGCTAGTACAGGGTGGTAGCATAGGTACCCAATATGAATCATTCGCAATCATAGAGGCACGGTAAGAGTATCATGCAGTTTCTAGTTATCCTATGATGGCGGACAACAGGGGATGCTGGGATATAACAACATGTCATGCCCTTGCATTCTCGGAGGTTCCGTCGCATGTCCTAGTCGGCTCATTTGGGCCGCTTCGGGGACAGACTCCCTCGACACGCTCCGCGATTTAGTCTTTCGGCCCTGGAGGCGTTGGGACCGACCGGACGCCCATGCATTTACCCTCCGAGCCTCCGAAGTATCATGGAAAGAGATGATGGCGCTGAGCCCATCTTGCCAGAATTGCCGTATTGATAGATAATAGCCACTCTAAACCCCCGTAAGCTGTCTGGTGTAGTTCACCCGTCACATATGTAATATCACGATACGTAAAAACCCGATACCAACACTTCTGGCCCGTACTACATCTCAATCGTAGGCAACTTGTATCACCAGACGCTTCAATTCACTCCCTGAACCGAGTGTGTGCTAAACCTTTTCTGTGCGGTTCTACTCTAGTGTGATTATTACACAGCACCCACGCAAACTCGAGCTAATAGATTGTCTATTGTCTATTATCTCGTCAATTGTCTTGGTCGGCAAAATTCCAGCCCCAAGCTCCCCAAATCAAACACTTCGAATGGACTTCAAATCAGTATCCATCATGCCTTGTAATACCACCTTTTCCAAGCCAAAGGAGCCCATTGCCGTCGTTGGGACCGGCTGCCGGTTTCCCGGCGGCGCAAGCAGCCCTTCCAAACTGTGGGAGATTCTCGAGAAGCCCAGGGACCTCCTCAAGAAGGTGCCCATTGACCGCTTCAACATCGACTCGGTCTACCACGCAGACGGCTCATTCCACGGACGGACCAACGCACCATACGCCTATTTCCTTGATGAAAACATTCGCCTGTTTGATGCAAACTTCTTCAACATTCAACACCACGAGGCGGAGGTGACCGACCCCCAGCACCGGCTACTTCTCGAGACCGTATACGAGGCCTTGGCAGCGGCCGGCATCCGTGTCGAAGACCTCCGAGGGTCCCCTACCGCTGTGTACTGCGGGCAGATGATGAGCGACTACAAGGACTTGGTCAACTTCGACCTTGACGGTCTCCCGACATATGCGGCGACCGGCACGGCAGCAAGCATTCTTTCGAATCGGGTCTCATACTTTTTCGATTGGCACGGGCCAAGTGTGGGTTTCTATCAACATGAACGTTCTGGTTTCCGTCTTCGAGCTAACCTTCGTCCGCAGATGACCATTGACACGGCGTGTAGCTCGTCTCTGGTCCGTAGACGCTCCCCCTTTTCCATCCCTTAGTTTATTGTGTTTGCTTTCTGACGCTCCAAAACAGGTTGCCGTCCACCATGCAGTCCAACAGCTTCGAGCCGGCTCTAGCAAGGTTGCCATTGCGGCAGGGGCAAATCTGATACTGGGTCCAGGTACATCACTGTCGATGCCTTCTTCCAAGGAACCTTGAGATGCCAACTTGATCAAAACAGTTCCTTTCGTCGTTGAAAGCAAGATGAACATGCTTTCGCCAACGGGGAGATCAAGCATGTGGGACGAAAAGGCCAACGGCTACGCCCGGTAAGAATCCTAGGACCTAAAGTAGTGATAAGATTTACAAAACGCTGATGTTTCTCCCCAAATCTACAGCGGAGTAAGTTCACTGAGATATTTTCGAGTCCCGGTGCGACTATGTTGGAGAAGTGCTGACGATGCCCTCTCCGTTCTACAGGAAGGTGTTGCTGCTGTTGTGCTCAAGACTCTCGGTCAGGCACTGAGCGACGGTGACAACATCGAGTGCATTATCAGAGAGACTGGCGTTAACCAAGATGGTCGATCCCCCGGGATAACAATGCCCAACCACCGAGCACAAGAGGCCCTGATCCGTGAGACGTACGCGGCGGCAGGGCTCGACCTGTGCCGTGCCGAGGACCGATGCCAGTATTTCGAGGCTCACGGTGAGTCGGTGTACATTACCAGCAACTAAGAAAGGATCCAAAGATACTGACGTGCTGGCATCATATCAGGAACCGGAACCCCTGCAGGAGATCCACAGGAAGCTGAGGCCATAGCAAGATCCTTTTTCGGGAGCAGGGGACGATCTCCGGAAGAAGCGCCGCTGTACGTGGGCAGCATCAAGACAGTCATAGGTCACACGGAGGGCACCGCGGGCGTCGCCGGACGTGAGTGACATGCAATCATTGACAACCCACGGCTTGGTCCGGGCACGCTTGCTAACACATATTCGAACGACTGCCAGTTATAAAGGCGTCCCTGGCGATGCAGCACCGAGTGATACCGCCAAACATGCTCTTCGATAAGCTTTCTCCCAAGGTGGCCCCGTTCTGCCAGAATCTCCACGTTCCCTCAAAGGCGCAGCCGTGGCCAAAACTCCCTCCTGGCGTTCCGATAAGAACGAGCGTCAACTCTTTCGGTAATACCCCAAAAAGAACTGGCGATGACCACATCAATCAGGGAACAACTAGAGCTGACCCAACATGTCACGGCAGGTTTTGGAGGCACCAACGCGCATGTCATCCTCGAAGCCCACCCCGACTCGGAGCTATGTCTGCGACGGACATACCAGCGCTCCTCCGCAGTGCCGATATGGCCCATACCCATAAGTGCGAACTCGGAGCTCTCCCTCAAAGCCACGGCGCAAGACTTGTTACGGTACCTCGGCTCGGCTTCCGGCATACAGATCCAGGATCTGGCATGGACGCTGACCAACAAACGGTCTGTATTACCCGTACGCCGCGCCCTCACGGCGCAGACGATACCGGGAGTACGTGCAGCCCTCGAAGCCACCATTGCGTCCATCGACAAGAAAGAGGGTCTCGTCGTCTCGAGCGTGTCCAGCCGGAGGCCCAAGGTCCTGGGTGTGTTCACTGGACAAGGCGCACAATGGCCCGCGATGGGCAAGATCCTCATCTCGGCCGTTCCTCACGCCCGCAACGTAATCTCCCAACTGGATCAGTCGTTGAGCAGCCTGCCTCCACGCTATCGGCCATCATGGACCCTGTACGACCAGCTCATGCTCGAGAGTGACAGCTTCAACGTCTACGATGCCCGCTTCTCCCAGCCCCTCTGCTGCGCGATCCAGATCCTCCTGGTGCAGATGCTTACGGCAGCCGGCATCAGTTTCGAGGTGGTCGTCGGGCACAGCTCCGGCGAGATCGCGTGTGCCTACGCGGCAGGGTTCATCACCGCGTCCCAGGCGATTCGCACCGCTTACTTGCGGGGTCTCGTGTCAGACAAGGCGGCGTCGCCCAGTGGCGTGGAGGGCGCAATGTTGGCTGCGGGCTGCTCCCAAGAGGACGCCGAGGAGCTCTGCGGTCTAAAGGTCTTCTGTGGTCGGATCTGCGTGTAAGCCATTTCTAAATGTCTGAAACATTAAATCAGGGTAAAAACGCTGACTTTTCCCCCCCTCTTAATTAACCCAGTGCCGCAAGCAATGCATCAGACAGTGTTACCATCTCAGGCGATGCCGATGCTATTGAAGAGGCCCGCGAGGTCCTAGAAGACGAGTCTAAATTTGCGAGAATACTTAAAGTTAACAAGGCTTATCACTCCTTCCATATGAAGCCATGCGCAGAGCCTTACGTGAGAGCTCTGCAAGACTCAGACTGCAATGCCGTCAACGCCAACACCGCCAGTACCGCCGAGCCATCCACGATATGGATCTCTTCAGTACGAGCAGGCCATCGCATGAGGAGGCAGGACGTCACCGCCAGCTACTGGAAGGACAATCTCCTCTCGCCTGTGCTATTCTCGCAGGCTGTCGAGCACGTGGCGAGGAAGCTAGAGCCGGTTGACCTTGCTATCGAGGTCGGCTGCCATCCCGCTCTCAAGGCCCCATGTCTCAAGACCATCAAAGAATGCGTCGAGCCTGGCGAACCTGAGCTCCCATACGTCGGATGCATGCGGCGAGGCGCTGACGACCTCGAGGCTCTTGCCTACACGTTTGGGTACGTGTGGGAGCGCTTCGGTTCCGAGAGCGTGAGCCTCGCCGGATTGAACGAAATCCTGCCACAGACGCCGGTGAACAGCCTCACCAAAGCGCTGCCTCCGTACCCGTGGGACCGGTCCAAGTCATATTGGCTGGATTCCCGGCGGACTCGCTTTTTCCTCCGCGGAGGCGAGCCCAAACCGCATCTCCTGCTGGGGAAGCTCTCGGCGGACAGCACTTCGACGGCATTGCAGTGGCGGAACTCGATCCGGCCAAGGGACATACCGTGGCTGGACAGTCACCAGCTGCAGGGCCAGACTGTCTTTCCCGGTGCCGGCTACGTCGTCATGGTCGCCGAGGCCGCCATGCACGTCGCCAGCGGTCGATCCGTGCAGCTTCTGGAGGTGTTTGACGTTGAGATATTCAAAGCCGTGACATTTGACAACGAGAGCAGCCTCGTCGAGCTGAGCCTGTCCCTCGACGTCTATCCGGCGCCCGCAAGCGCCCATCACGTCTCGGCCTACTTCCGGATAGACTGCTGTCTATCGAGAGAGGACGCCATGTCCCCGTCGACCAGCGGGAAACTCATCATCACTTACGGCCCCGGCGCCCCCGACACCCTGCCGGTTGCGCATGTCGAGCCGCCACACATGAGCAACATCAGCGTTAACGCGTTTTACAAGGAGCTCTCGGCGGTCGGCTACGGCTACACCAACGAGTTCCGCGGCCTTTCCAGCATGAGGCGGGCCGACTTCAAAGCCTGCGGCTCCATGAGGCTACCCCATGCAGGATCGGCGGGTGGCGACGACCAACTGCTGCTACACCCCGCCACCCTGGACAACGCTTTCCAAACCCTCATAGCCGCCGTGTCGGCCCCGGGAGACGGACTGATGCGCTCACTGCTGGTGCCGACATCGATTGGCCGGATCGCGCTTAACCCTTGGCTCTGCGGCGAGGTGTCGGGGTCTAGCGAGGAAGTGTGCTATAACGCGACTAGTACTACGAGCCGGATCAGCTCGATCAGCGGCGACATCGAGGTCTTCGATCCCAGGACCGGACACATTATGTTCCAGGTCGAGGGTATCAGCACAAAGGCGGCCTCGGCCGCGACGGAGGCCAACGATCATACAATGTTCATGCATTGGGAGTGGGACCGACTCGTACCGGACAAACTCCTCAACAGGGCCGAGTATGCGGCGACAGACGCCGACAGGGAAGTGGCCTTTGCCATGGAACGCATCGTCTATTTCTACATCCGGTCCTTCTTGGCAGACCACGCGGCCGAGAAACTGGCTGATCTCGCACCCCACCATCAGACGCAGATCCGGTGGTTCCAGCACAAGATGGACGAAGCCAGGCAAGGCCGGAGCCTGTTCTACCAGGCGGAGTGGGAGAGGGACCAGCAGGCCGACATCCAGAGCGTCATCGCCAGACATGATGCCAACTCGCACGTGCGGCTGATCCAGCGGGTCGGCGAGGGCCTCCGGGACGTCTTCTTCGATGGCAGGAACGCGTTCGAGCTCATGGACCACGACGGGCTGCTGGCCGAGTTCTACGGGAGCGACTCCGGGTTCGGCCCGGCATACTACTACATGCAACATGCCCTCGCCCCCATCTTGCATCGGTACCAAAAGATGGACATGCTGGAAATCGGTGCGGGCACCGGAGGGGCAACGAGATACATCCTGGAGCAGGACCCAGCTCCGGCGTTCAACAGCTACACCTTTACCGACATCTCGACGAGCTTCTTCGAGAAGGCCCACGAAACGTTTGCCCAACATGACGACAAGATGGAGTTCCGGGCCCTCGACGTCAGGCGCAGCCCAGCGGAACAAGGGTTCACCCCGCACTCGTACGACCTCATCATCGCGTCCAACGTCCTGCACGCGACGCCGAACTTGCAGGAGACCATGACCAATGTGAGAACGCTGCTCAAGCCCGGCGGCAACATTGTTGTCGTCGAGCTCACGAGCCCACGCCACTCCCGCATCGGGTTCATATTTGGCCTCTTCGCAGACTGGTGGGCCGGGGTCGACGACGACGACCGGGTGCTGCAGCCGTACGTGTCCATCGAGAGGTGGGACGGCATCCTCAGAAAGACGGGCTTTTCGGGCGTGGCCAGCAAGTTCGAGGACCCGGAGGACGAGATATTCCCGACGTCCGTGTTCCGGTCTGAGGCCGTCAGCGATAAGGTGGCGCGGCTGTACGAGCCGCTGCTCTTCCCCGCCAGGGACCCGAGCCCAACCGTCGTCGTCGTCGGAGGCGCAACGCCGAAGTCGGCGAGGATCTGCCGGGGGATACAGAAAATCCTCCCAGCCCGTCGTTTCGAGCTGCTCCAGCGTCTCGAGGACGTGGGCGCAAGCTGGCTCGGTTACGATGTCAAGCCTGCTTTCCTGGTCCTCTCGGAGCTGGACGACCCGGTGTTCGCCGGCATGAACCAGGCCAAGTTCGAGGCCCTCAAGATGCTCGGCGAAGCCGCGGGGCATATGCTCTGGGTGACGGAAGACGCGTGGCTGGACCCCGTCAAGGCGATGGCTATTGGTTTCCTCCGTACCCTGCGCCTAGAATGCGTCCAGTGCGGCATCCAAATCTTAGACGTGGACGACGCCGACAAGCTGGGGTGGGAGTACCTGGCAGAAACCCTCCTCCGGCTAGAGGAGGGGTCGGACTGGCAGGATGCCGGGCTACTGTGGACATCGGAGCCGGAGATCTACATCTCACAGGGCCTCGCTCGCATCCCCCGTCTGAAGCCAAACAAACCAATGAACGACCGTCTGAATTCGGGACGCAGGGAAGTGCTGGCCGACGTGGATCCAAAGACTACGCCCGTGGTCCTCTACCAGGACGAGGACGCTGCCTATCTCCAGTCCAACCACACCTACGAACCAGATGCTAAAGAGGGACCAGGCTTCAGCTGCAAAGCTCCGACTACCAGACTGCGGGTCCTCCACTCCCTTGCAAGAGCCGTCCGCCTCGGCAACTTCGGATACTTCAATATCATCCACGGCATCTCGGAAAGCAGCGGCGAGGCCGTCATTGCCCTCTGCGAGGAAAACGGCTCGCTGGTCGATGCCGCTCCCGACCGGGTCGCCCACCTACCAGGCCAAGCCAGAGCGCACGGCCGAGCCGGTCCAGCCCTCCTCCTCGCGGTGGCGGCGGATCTCCTGGCGCAGACTCTGGTGGCGGAGACCGCGCCGGGGGCAGATATAGTCATCTACGGCGCTCCCAGGATATACGAAAACCGCATCGCCCAGAGAGTCAAGGCCAAGGGGATTCGCGCCACTTTCGCCTCTATCCGTCCGAGAACCGCTGAAGACGACGGCGCGGCCGGCGAGGACTCCTCCTCCGCCTCCTGGTCCTCACGGGTACAGCTACACGAGAACATGACCCAGCTTGGGCTCTCCAGGAAGCTCCCGCGTCACGTGAGCGCCTTTTACAACTTCTCCCTTGACCGGAGCCCCGTCGGCGCGGGCCAGGTCCTCTCCAAGCGCTTCGCCGCGCGGCGCTGCCCGACGTTTCAGGCGGAGCACCTCGCGTCCCTGACCGCGTCGGCGTGGACCCGGCAAGCGGGTAAGGCCCTGGGCGCGATGCTGGACGAGTCCGTGAAGACGTGTCTCGCTGCTGCTGCTGCTGCCGCCGGGGCGGCGAAGGATGTCCACGCGACGCCGGCGCAAGAGCTCGTCACGCTCCAGCGTCGTGTCGGCTACTCCACCGTCATCGACTGGACCTTCCATGACGTGCTCTCGGCGCGGGTGCGTCCTGTGGATTCCGGGAGACTGTTCTCGGACGACAAGACGTACCTGCTGATCGGCCTCACCGGAGACCTCGGCCGCTCCATCTGCCGCTGGATGCTCGGGCATGGCGCCAAGCATGTCGTGCTTTCCAGTCGACACCCACGGGTGGAGGATAGATGGCTTGCGGAGATGCAAGAGCTCGGCGGGAACGTTGTGGTCTTGCCAATGTAAGTTGCCCCCCTTCTTGGCCGTCAAACCTGTTCTCCTGTCGATCCCAGCATCCCACTCACCACCAAACACCCACAGGGACGTCGCCAATGAAAAGTCTTTGGACACAGGCTTGGACATGATCCGAAACTCATTGCCTCCCATCGGTGGCGTAGCCTTTGGGCCTCTTGTGTAAGCCGGGATTCTTCCACGACTTTATCGACATGACACGATCTCTAACCGGGTTATCCCCACCCTCCTCACGCAGTTTGAAAGACGTCCTCCTGAAGAACATGCAGCTCGACCAGATGGAGGCGGTCCTACATCCCAAAGTCACGGGCGCCCGCCTGTTGCAGGAGCGGCTCGACGAGCGGGAGCACCAGCTCGAGTTCTTCGTCATGTTCTCCTCGTTCGTCATGGTGTGCGGCAACCCGGGCCAGAGCGCCTACAGCGCGGCCAACGCGTACACGCACGCCGTCGCCCTGCGGCGCCGCGCCCGCGGGCTGGCGGGCTCGACCATCGACATGGGCGCCATCTGGGGCGTGGGCTACATCGTCCGGCAGGGCAGGGACGAGGAGTACGAGACCATCAGCTTCAAGTTCGACAAGGTCTCGGAGACGGAGCTGCACGCACTGTTCGCCGAGGCCGTCGTGGTCGGCCGGCCCGGTCCGAGCAGCAGCAGCAACGACGCCGCGCAGCGCGATGAGATCGAGGTCATCACCGGGATGCGGTTCCTCGACCCGAAGAATAGGGACCTCATCCCCCATTACGACGACCCCCGGCTGGGTCACTTTATACTGAGAGAGAAGCGGGAGAGCGCCGCTGGCGGGGCCACGGCTCTGCTGTCTGTCAAGGAGCGCCTGCTCGAGGCCGAGTCCGTGGACGAGGTTTGCCAGATTGTTGCAGGTATGGACGGTGCCGACCACTGCTCTCGCAAAAGCCGTTGCTTTTTTTTCCCCTTTTCTCTTCACGGGGGGAAGTTTTACTGATCAGCTGGTGAACACAGACGGCTTGACCGAAAAGCTCTGGACCACGCTGCAAATAACCCACGAAGATGGCGTGAAGCGGGATACTCCTCTCATCGACCAAGGGGTCGACTCGCTGAGCGCAGTCACGATTGGAACCTGGTATGCCCCCCCTCCCGCTCCTTAGATACGATTTGCCTTCCGAGGCAACACACTCTAACAGTTATCATAGGTTCTCCAAGAATCTCAACCTCGAGCTGCCCGTGCTAAAGATTCTGGGCGGAGCTTCCATCAACGACCTGGCCGGGGAGGCCGCCGAACGACTACCTCCCAGCGCTACTCCGTTAGTCCACTACCCTGAACTGAAAGTGCCGGTTGCCGTCCAGAGCAGCAGCGACGAGTCGACGTCCTCGCGTTCGTCAGACACCGAGCCCTCGTCCGTTTCCACGTCTCCGCCCCTGTCTGCCATCCCCGGGACCAAACTGGGGGATAGTACGCCACCATTCGAGCGCAAAGCGCCCATGTCCCTTAACCAGGAGTACTCTTGGAAGCTGCAGAGGCAGTCGGCCGACCCAACCAGGTTCAACTCGACGATCGGCATGTACATGAAGGGCTACATAGACCTGGACCGCATGGCCTGGGCCTTCGGGGCCGTTCTGAGGCGCCACAAGATCTTCCAGACCCGCTTCCCCAGCTCGGGCGAGGCCGTGCAGATAATCATGGACGCGCCCCGCATCGGGTTCCGAGCCGTCCCCGTGGCCGACAGGGCCGCCGCTGAGCAAGGGTTCAAGGACGTCGACGGCCAGAGCTACGACCTCGCGGCGGGGGACACGCTCAAGCTGGTCGACTTTTACTGGGCGCCGGACGAGCACATCGTCATCATCGCCTACAACCAGCTCGTCTGCGACGGCTGGACCTACGAGCGCCTCTTCGTGGAGCTCGCGCAGATATACGACGGCAAGGACGACCTGCCGCCGGCCCCACAGTACGCCGACTTCGCCGCCAGACAGCGGGCGGCCTACGAGAAGGGCGGCATGGACGCGGACCTGGCCTACTGGAAGTCTCTGCACGAGGCGCTCCCGGAGCCGCTCCCCGTCCTGTCTCTGCCGCCGGGTTCTCCGCCGTCCGCCGCGGGAGACCCCAAGCCCCCGCCCTCGTGGGACCAGCACGCCCTCAAGGCGCGCGTGAGCCCGGCCACGGCGTCCCGCATCCGGGACGTCTGCCGCAGGTCCAGGGCGACGCCGATGCAGTTCTACCTCGCCTCGTACTACGTCCTCCTGTCGCGGCTCACGGGCAGGGCGGACATGGCCGTCGGCGTGGCGGACGCCAACCGGCCAGACCTCGACGACCTCTCGACCATGGGCCTCTTCCTCAACATGCTGCTGCTGCGGCTGGGCCACTCGGCCGGCGACACCTTTGCGTCGGTGCTCTCGCGGGCCAGGGAGCACATGCGCGGCGCTGCACTGCACTCGCGGGCGCCGATGCACGTCGTCCTCGAGGGCCTGGGCCTCGACGCGGCGAAGCCACACGCCTTCCTGCAGGCCGTCTTCGACTACAAGCAGGGCCAGGCCGAGAGCGGCGCCCTCGGCGAGGCGCACATGGCCGGGGTCCTGGCGTCGCGGTCCCGCACGCCGTATGACGTGACGCTGGAGATGTCGGACGACCCTTCCAGGAGCCCGCTGCTCACCCTCAAGCTTCAGTCCTCGCTGTACGGCCCTCGGGACGTGCGCAAGGTCATGGTGAGCTACATGTCGTTGCTCGACGCGTTCTCGCGGGACCAGGGGGCTCCCATCAGCGAGGCCAGGCTAGATAGGGATGATGTGGAGTTTGCTCTTGAGGAATAGACGTCGTGGCTTGTATCGTGGCGTGTTCTCCACTTGGATCAAGATGTAGTTAGGCACTTTGCACACCAGGATGTAGGAAGACAATAAAGAAGTGTACTCGGTCAGTGACAGCCTTGTTGAGCAATCTTGAAGCGGAAGTAGAAAAGGCCAGAGGTGAAAGGCGCCAGCACACGAACTGAATCACGACCCCCTATGTAGGTAGCACACCGCATGCCGCATGCTACGCCGCAGCACGTCAAGCAGACAACGAGTTGCAGTATTCATTCCTTTGAGTGCGACCGGACCTCACATAACCCATATTAGACATACCCCTACTTTAACAGCAATTGATCTAGAGACTACGTTTAGGCTGATAACCGGCTGAAAGGGCTAATTGTACGCCTCTCGGCTTAATTCTTATCTAGGGGTAGATGCTAAGGTCTATGCGGTGAATCCTGTGCCTAGACATAAGATGGTAGCTGCTTTACGCTATGCCACATATCTATTTATTATCACGTTAACCTTTAGTCCTTCCTCTGGTCTAAATGAAACCATGTAATTACTGGCTTTAGGAAATCTGCCTAGCTGT
>MU846485.1:0-21049 GCA_030867225.1 Colletotrichum caudatum
TACCTAACCTAAGGTAAATAATAGCTAACTACATAACCGGCCAGCCGCAATAGCTCCTTCTATTCTTCACACATAATAGAGAACCACCACTACCCCTACTATTCGTCAAATGCCACCTAATACATACGGTTAACCATATCACCAATCCCTTGGTGAAACCAACAAAGAGCCATAGCCTTTACCAAACTACTAATTACATTATCTAGGCCAGCTCTATGGTTCTTTACTGTAACAAGCTGCCTGGTGGCGATTTTACTATAGAAGAGGACTTCTCTATCCAGCAGATCTAGTCCACCCTGCTCCTTATAGGCGCTTTCGTAAACGATGCTCCGGAGGGTCGGGTCGGGTGGGGTAAAAGTCCGACCGTCCGTCTACCGGCGACTCAGTATAGGAAATCTCCATAATCGCACGCCAAAAGGCGGAACCCTGTACCCTAACACATGCACTGTGATGCCGCTGCTAGAAAAACGAGAAGGAAAATGCGCCTGCGCAGTGCACCGGCCGTAACTTTGACAGAGAGGTCATGCGCTTATTCTCTCCAAGCGTTACACCGCAGTTCGATACTATCCAGAGCGTCCCAATCGCTTCGAGATGGCCGGCTAAGTCGGAACGTTGCTAAGCCCTCGGTTACGTAGGGATGGATGGGGCCTTTTTCTTCTTCCATCCATCGGCCCTCTGTTGCCAAGTCTGAAGCTTCGCCATCCCACGTGTCATTTTAACTGGAGCGGTGAATGCAGCGGGCGCGTCATTGCACCATCTTCTCCGTATTAATAGAACGAGCGTCCTTTATCAATCCTCAACAACCAACAAGGCAACCATGAGGAAATTCTTCAAAGACGCCAAGAAGAAGATTGAAGCCGAGATCGCGGCCATCACTGCCGACGATGAGCCTCAGCAGCAGCAGCAGCAGTACCCGCCGCCTCCGCAGCAGCCGGGGCAGGGTTCCGAGAGAGCAGTATTTGCTCATTTCATGGTATGCCAAATGACGCGTCAAGAAAAAAAAAGAAGAAGAAAAAAAAGGAGGGGTGGAAGAGGGGGCGGAGGCCTCTTATGTTAGACTACGATAATGATAATAACTCCAGCTGAGCAACACTTGCGACTATACGGTTGACGAATTCAAGGTCGACTTCGGGTTGGCCCAAGAAGCGCACATTGATGCCTTTGTTCTGAACTTTGGTATCCACGAGGAGGCCATCGCGAAGCTCCCCGACGTCTTCGCGGCAGCCGAACAGGCCGGCTTCAAGCTCCTCATCTCTTTCGACTACGAAGGAGCCGGGGCCTGGCCCAAAGAGCGAGTCATCGACATCATCAGCAGGGTAAGCGGACGCCCGTGGGCGGGAGGGCAGGCAGGCAGACTCGGGCCCGGGGCTGACTCGATGCACAGTTCGGCCCCTCTCCGGCGTACTTCAGGCGCGGGTGGCAGCCCGTGGTGTCCACCTTCGAGGGCGTCGGCAGCGCCGCCGACTGGCACGAGATCAAGGCCGCGACGGGCTGCTTCTTCATCCCCTCCTTCTCCTCCGTCGGCGCCGAGAACGCGCTCAAGACCGGCGTCGCAGACGGCCTCTTTAGCTGGGCGGCGTGGCCCCACGGGAACAGCCGCAAGCTGGACGAGGGGCTCGACGCCTCCTACAGACACTTTCTGGGCCCGCACAGGCCGTACATGGTGGCCGTCTCGCCCTGGTTCTACACGAACCTGCCGACGTGGAACAAGAACTGGGCGTGGAAGGGCGATGACCTGTGGAACGACCGCTGGAACGAGATCCTGGCCACGAGGCCCGAATATGTGCAGATTGTAAGGTCTTTTTTTTTTGTTTTTTTGCGCGACAACGCGAGCCGACCAAGCCCCCGCTGCTGACCGCGCGAATTCTTTTCATAGCTCACCTGGAATGACTTTGGGGAGTCCCACTACATCGGGCCGCTCCACGAGAAGCAGTTTGGCGCCTTCGAGTACGGCAAGGCGCCCTTCAACTACGTCCGCGACATGCCCCACGACGGATGGCGTCTCCTCCTGCCCTTCCTCGTCGACCTGTACAAGTACGGGACCGCCGCGATCGCGCGGGAGGGCCTGGTGACGTGGTACCGCCTGCACCCCGGACACGCCGGCGACCCGGGCGGGACCACGGGCAACACCAGCAGCCACGGCCAGGAGCTCTTCCACCCGGCCGAGATCATGGAGGACAAGATTGTCTACTCCGCCCTCCTCGCCGGGCCGGCGCAGGTGACGGTCAGCGTCGGCGGCGTCGCGGAGGAGGGGTCCTGGGACGACGACGGCGGCGGGGTTCCCAGGGGGGGCGTCGGCGTCTACCACGGAAGCGTGCCCTTCGACGGCAGGACTGGCGAGGTGGTGGTCACCGTCCACCGCGGCGGCGACGTCGTTGTCCAGGTACAGGGCCGGCCCATCACGACCGAGTGTTCGCACGGCGGGATGAACAACTGGAACGCCTGGGTTGGTGCTGCCAGCTCGCACGTGGGAACGCATGCGGTTGCGCGCCTGGGCTGAGACGGAGAGGAGAGTGCACCGAGTCTTTGGTGAATGCCAGACAGACCACCGGCGTTGTGGAAGAATATAGCTCAAATTCATTGGTAGCGTGATGTCGCAGTGCATGCTGATGGCACGGGGGGCTTACTGTCGCCTGGTCATGACCGTGTGCGCTCTGCAACATGATACACGGGCTGCATCGGACATGACACTTACCCTGTAATCATCAACAATGGAATGAAGTAGAGAGGACGAGGGTGGAGGCGGTGGTTGCCCAAGATTCAGGTCCAGTAGGTTGAGGCCATTGACAGACGGGAAAGATATATAGTGGTCAGGATGAAGGCTGATATCGTAGCCGTGTGCAACCAACGGCGAGAGATGACGGGATCGAATCTAGCAGGTATTATTGAATGCAGCCGGTGAAAACTCAAATCATCTCTATTCTTCTACAGACGCTATGATCTCGGGCATTAGCTGCCTTGAAAGGGAGAATCTCAACCCTCAAACCTCCCTGCGGTCTCGGCACGGGGCTGGGGTTTACGAGCACCATGTCCCTGGGGTCCACGGCGGCCTTGACCATGAAGTCGCTCAGCATTTCCATCAGAAGGACCTTGATCTCCAGCAGCGCAAAAGACCTTGCCGATGCACTGGCGGGGCCCGACCTGGAACGTCGCGAACGCGTGCGGGTTGGCGGTCCCAGCGGTCCGGGTTGAACCCGTCCACGTCGTCGCTCCAGATGCGGCTGCTGCGCGTGACCGGCGCCGGGAAGAGGTAGCACAGCGGTTCCCCTGGGCAGGACGGTCCCGCAGACGTCGATGTCGTCGACGGGCTCCCGCGCCGCCAGGACGCCGGGCGCGAAGAACCGGAGCGTCTCCTTGATGATGTTGTCGATGCGGCGCAGGCTGTCCAGGCCCATGTAGTCCGGGTTGGGCTTCCTCGCCAGCAGGTCGAGGACTTCTTTACGGGCCCGCTCCCGGATGTGCGGGTGGAGTGTGAAGGTGTGCGTGGCCCAGGTCAGGGTCGTGGCCGAGAGGTCTCGTGCCCCGCGACCAGCACGTTCATCGAGTTCTCGGGGATCTTGTCCTCGGGACCACGGGTCGCCGATGGCCCGCGACTCGAGGATCATGTGGGCCAGCCAGCAGGTCGGGCTTCTCGCTGACGTCGATCGAGCCCGAGTCGATCTCCTTGACCTGTTCCCGGATAGTTTTGGACAGTCTCGAGCGGACGCTGTTCCTGCAGGCGTTGTATCCCCGGTTCTCTGGAAAGGAGGCGCTTGGGTTCCTGGGACGTAGGCGTTCATGACCATCGGGAACGGGCCAAAAGCCGAGGGGTCGAACATATTGTGGTAGGCCTCATGGAAAACCGCGTCGACAGGGTGCTACCAAGGTCGATTCCGAGGGTGAACCACGCGACAATGTCAAGTGTGACGCGGCCGTATGCAGAGGCGACTACACATAAGCATTGGACTCGTCAACAGACCGTGCAAACTACTACAGCCGATCAGAGATATGCCAGGAGACGCTTACCATCTGTGATGCCGTCTTTGGCCTTGCTGGATCTGATGGCGGAAGTGCTCGATGAGCTCCTTTCCCTTGCTCTGGAAGAGCGGGATGGCTCTCTTGACGTTGCTGAGAGCGAATTGGGCTGTAGAATGCATCATCAGCCAGTGAACCCACGAGACGATCCTTTCGGGGGAGGACCTACGGGATAGAAGCTTTCTCTGGGACTTGTGCACATCGCCCCCTGAAAAAGCCATGCCGGTTCCTGTGACCTGGACGATGACCCCGGTGTTCAACTGCGCCTCGACAAAGGAGCAGCTCTTCGTCTGGAAGATCTCCTCGTAGGCTTCCAGGCCGTTGATAAGCAAACAGTCGGTGTTTCCGAAGCCGGTGAACCTGATGAAAGGCTCGTTGGGCCATCTCCTCGTCCATGAAAGGTACGGCTCGATAGGTTTACCGGAACGCGCCTGATTGATGGGGTCGCCAAGCAGGAAGTGATGCATGTTTACCTTGGGTCCGGGAATATGTCCCAGAGGCGAGAAGAAGTAGGGGTAAATGAAGACATTATCGACACCCTTGGTGAGATGTCTTGCGACTGTGACGGTGAGGAGGTAACGAGCCATCGTCTGCACATAGGACTCGCGAAAGGCCGACAGAGCAGACAAGCCCCCCCCCCCCCCGAGGGGAGCATGAACTCGTGATACCAGGTTCGGAAAGTCCATGGTGGGCGGGTTGTGTGTGTAGCCCCGATTCTCGCAACGTTCCGTGGTTCTCGAGAAGGGAGGACAAGAAGAGGCGGGCGGGAGGAAGCAGAGAAGTCAGCCTCATAATATGGAGGGGATAGGTGGTCTCGCCCAGTCGATGGGATGAAGATTGGCTGCTCCCCACAGAACACCAAAGGCGCTGGTCCCTTTCGATATATGCGAGGCCCGTCGAGGACGGGGGGGTTGGGATTCAATGACAAGAGTGGTTCGTCATGCCCTTCTTTAAGCCGCGCGCGCGCGCGCGCGCGAGAGAGAGAGAGAGAGAGAGAGAGAGCGAGAGAGCTTGACCTATCCGGGGGGTTCCGTTCCAGGGCCGCACGGGCAGAAGGAGGGCGGGAGGACCCGCCTCCGTCAACGGCCGATGGATCGACAAAGGAGGATGAGTGACGGAGGACCGCCCACACGTGGGACGAGTCAGTAACGGTCGTCGTGTACTGGCAGGCCATTGACGGGCGTCAGTCTATCTCGGTAAGTCTTCTCCGCAAAGGCGATGAAACGGACCACGTCGTCTGCCGTCGATACGAAGCCGAAAGAGACGCGGACGGCCCCGACAGGCGCCAACAGCCGCACGTAGTCGTCCAAAGAGCCGGTACGGACCTTGATCAGCGGCTCCAGCAGTCTCTTCTCCAGCCCAAAGGCCGCTTCGCCGGCGCCGGGGTTGCAGAAGCAGCCGGTGCGCAGGGAGATCTTGTGCGCCGATGATTCCACGGCCACCAGCCTCTCGTCCACCACCCGGCCGCCCGCGTCCAGGAAGTTGAAGCATATCGTGCCGCCCCGCGATATCATGTTCGTCGGGCCGTAGATCTTGACCACAGGCGACCCGTCGCTGTGTTCCAGGGCCCGTAGGCGGTCGAGGCACCATCCGGTCAAGCACCGGACCCTGGTCGAGATCAGGGACATGCCGATGCCGTCCAGCCAGTCCAGGCCGTAATAGACGTCGGGGATCGACAAGAAGTTGACCGTGCCGTCTTCGAATGCCGCTTCGTCCGGCGCCATGACGTGCCACGACGCCCCGACCGACGCCGCCGTGACGGTGCCCCCCGAGAACCACGGCCGCGTGCTGGCGAGCCGGGCCAGCGCGTCGCGCCGCACGACCAGGCAGCCGACCCCGGTCGGGTACCCGAACAGCTTATACCAGCTGACGGTGACGAACTCTGGCTGGACGCCGCCGTTGGCCGACAGATCGAGCTTCGCGGTCGGCAGATACGCCGCGGCGTCGAGCAGCACGTCATACCCCTGCCGCTGTGCCACACCCACCCACGAGAGCGGGTGACGCACACCACTAAAGTTGCTCTGGGCCGGGTATGCGAACAGGCCGCTCCTGCGGGGGCGAGAAGAGGAGCCGCCGCCGCCGCCGCCGCCGAACAGCCCTCGCCTGCGAGGCTTTAGTGCTGACATCAGATCAGACGGGTCTACCCTCAGGTCCGGCGAGCGGGCGGGGACGTAGACGGTCTTGGCGTGGCTCCTGCGCGCGAACTCCCTCAGCCCGTTGACGGAGTTGTGGTTGTCGGCCGTGAGGACCAGTCTCGTCCGCCTCCTGAAGGGGTAGGCCTCGGCGACAAGCCTCGCCGCGCCCGTCGCGTTGGGGGTGAATATGACGGTGTACTCGTCCGGGGAGGCGTTCAGGTGGGCGAGCACACGGGACCTGGTGTCCTCCACGGCGTCGGTGGCGGACTGGCTGGTCGGGTTGACGGAGTGGGGGTTCCCGAAGAGCGTCTTCTCGAGCCGGCCCTCGTGGGCGCGGACCTGGGACTGCGCAGCCAGGCCCGCGCCGGTGAAGTCCAGGTAGAGATGGCCCTGCTTGTCGAGGTAGCTGTAGTCCGTCGCGCGAAGGTCGTCCAGGTGTGACGTGGACTTGTACTCTGGGTAGTTGACGAGTATGTTCTCCATCCTCAATGGTTTGCGCCTGACTGCGAGGCCCGAGTTGTGATACAAGCAAGCCTTCCCCCCCTCTATAGTTATGTTTGCTCAGTAAGATCAAAAAAAGGATACTGGAGAGGAAGAAGAGGCGGGGGGTAAAACACTGCCTTCGAGGTGCCATACCCTCGGGCGTTATTATACGTGGTGAGAGCAGCCAGACTAACGACTTGCGCGCGCCAAGACCTTCACCAAGACACCATGCCCATGCTTGATTGTCTAAAGCTGTCCAGGCTAACGAAACCTTCTGAAATTTGGAACTGGTCGGAGTTTCTTACCGCCAGTTTCTTCTTCTTCTTTTACTCACATACCGACTGACAGGCGTGGTATATCCTACGTAGCGGTGATGCCCCTGCCTCTGCCCCCTTTCCCGGGAGTTGGCGCCACATCCAACGCGTTACTCGTGGTGTAACGGGAGACGGTTCGGCTCAGGTACGCAGTGCGCGGATAGTCCCTCATACGTGGCTGGTGAATGATTGCTTGGGCCAATGTTTGCCCAATGCATTGTGTAACCCGACCTCGCAGGCGCCGCTATCTGGGTTACCGCATCTTTCTTGGAGAACTTGTGTCCAGGATTACCTGCACCAGAGGGGGGGGCGGACTCGAGATGCATCAGCAGCAGTTGGTGTGGCAGGCAAAATGTCTCAGTGCACTGATGCTTGAAGACAATAACAGAACTAACTGCGGTGCCCCGATTGGGGCATTCTTGATAAGCTATGCCAGGCCAGGCCAGGCCAGGGGGGGTCGGAGTTGTCACAATCGCCTCGGCTACTCTTGGTAAGCAGTGAGGAGGAGGCGTGCATGTCCGAACACGTTGGACAGCAGCATGTCTAAGAGCGGAACGAGGCGGATCTTGTCCGGTTTTCGACCGGCCCATCGACATGGCTGTTCAAGTTTAGCACCACATGAATCAAGGCAGTGATGCTCGGCTTGCCGGCTGCCGCATGAGCAGTGAGCGGTCTGCATGCCCTGCTTCATGGAAATCAATATCCTCTCATCCCAGAGCAGAGACTCTTAGCCTTCATGCTCCGGTGGTTTGGTGGAGTGTAAGCCACGTATCTAGCCCTCTTCTCTCATGTTCCCCCGTGCCCTTCTTGACACCAGACATTTTCCTGCAGTCTTGTCGATGCAGCTGTGCCGCAGCAAACAATATCTGACCGCCTTCATTGCCCCTCCCGCCCCCTTCCACTCCAGCAGCCTTCGGAAATGAAGCCGCTCACAGGAATTCCTAGCCACCCCGTGTCGGTCCAACCGCCCTCCATAGCTCGCTCATGTTTCTCCCTTCTCCACAGATAGGATTCGAGACATTCCAGCCCCGGGACGTGGTGGTGTGTAAGACGGACGACGTGCATGATCCTGCATGCTACCCACCGACATGCCTAACCGGAAACGCACAGTCCTGAGCACAGTTCGCTAGACTCGGCGCGTCGATTGGTGGGATCCCTCTCGATGACCGAACCTCACAATAGAAACGAAGGATGGACAATGTCTCTTGGCCCTCTACACCGCAGAGCGGGACGTCATGCCGGGCGTTTCTGTGACTTGTCCCGCAACGGTGTCGTCAGTACTCGCCAAGTCGATACCCAACGGGAACTTGTCACATACCTGCGAACCGGAGAGGTGCCTCCGTTCCATACTTTACCAGAACTTCTACAATACTCTTGCAAAAAGATCAATAGCACATTTACTAATATACATTACTATCCATACTACAAAAAGACGTTACGCTTCTCTGCGTCCATGGCAGCCCTTGGGGGTTTCAGCTCGTCATTTCTCGGTCAACGTCGTCGACGCGGACGACGATCTCTCACATCTACTACGCCAACCAAGAGCCTTTATTTTAGTCAATGCTTCAAACGGCTTGAAGATTTCCCGGCCTGCAGTCCAGGGTGCTTTTGAACACCCAGACCACGAGGATATGGCAACCTACACTGGCCTCGACTGGACTCAACCCTTTCCAGGGTCTACCATTGATGGGTTCAAGGTTCATCTTCGCAGTTAGAATCATGTTCCATGGCCAGATACCGCCGCACATTACCAGTGGACGTGAGTTTCTGCACTCACGTTTGGGATCCCAGACACAATGATGGATGCCGCTGAAGGCCTCCTCCCCAAGCCCATGGACTTGTCGTGGTATGTCCGCCAACACTACTTTGTCAGTGTGCTTCCGGATGCCACGGCACCAGTCGAGCATGACTGCGGCTTCTTATTGACCGAATGCAGAGCTGACCTTGATAGTAGCCTTGCGGGTCATTGGTTTCAAGAGGACCCGAATATTGCCTGCTCTGTCTTCGCACTCGATGCTATTCCTGACAGCTGCCGGGGGCGGGGGGTGGGGGGGCTCTTGGTACGAATTGACCGCAATGAAAACTTCTTCGTATAAATACATTTTTGTTGGTGTTGGTAGTGGCTAAGAACAGGCATCAGGATTGATTTCATGAGCTGCCCGGCTTGTGGGCTTCAGATGATATCTGTCCTAATTGCACGAAGAAAAAAATGTATGCAGTAAGGTTGCGGGATAGATGTATTGATGTTAGCCCGGGTCCTATGAATCACATTAGCTCTGCACCGCCCAAAGTACAGCCTTGATCACGAGTCGGTGGCTGGGTTCGTGCAATACTGCGGACGCAAGGAGTCGTCCGTCGTCTTGCCTGGAACATGTTAGCCACGAGTTGCCTCCAGATGCTCTGTACAGCCTAAAATATTTCCCCAAGCATGCTTTCCAAACCAACAAACAGGAGTGTGGTGCCAAGATCAGTTGTTTCACATATGCAGACTCAGGCAATGGGTGCGCAACATGATCTGAATGTCAGGAGATCAAGAGCCTGATCGGCAACTCTAATAACTTTTGTAAGTTTGAATAGGTACTAACGACACAGAATAAGCACTAGTTAGCTATAAGTACTATTAAAACTCACACTAGGACTGTGATAATCATGATGTATCCTCCTGTTTTAGGCCTAGTGTAACGTGATTTAAGTTTAATAGTACTTATAGCTAGTGCTTAGTCTGCACCATTAGTCCTTGTTTAAACCTACAAGAGTTATCAGAGTTGCCCATCAGACTCCAAATCTTCATACAGCTCACTTTCAGTCTTCTTTGCACCAATTCAAGCCATTCCAATCAGCCACGAGTGGTGCAACGCATCAACCACTGCCCGTTATCACAAGCATCGTACTTGCGACACTTATGAGCGTAGTTCCGTATTGGTTCATTATGTGCTCCGATTGCACCACACTGCATTCCATAAACAGTCATCTTGATAATTTGGCCGGCCCCTGGACACTTTACTCTCATGTGACGAAGATGTACCACCTAGACTGTGGCAACATGTACACGATGGAATCATTGTCCCTCTCGCTGTTCAACTGGTGGGACATTAGTTGCACTGTCACGAGTAACATAAGGCGTAAATGACTGCCTGTAATCAACGGCATCTTTCTCAAGATAATACAACCTCAAAACGCTCGCGTCGAGACTAGAGCTTCAAGCTGCCAGTCATCTCTACTTGCCAACCTGCCATGTCTACTAATCCCCCCCCCTCCCCCCCATACATCCTTGCAACTCCACCGCCGCACAGCAAGCGCTCAAGAAGCTCATGTGGATCAGCGGGGATGCCTCGTTGCTTCCATGATTATTCCCAAATGAGGCCATGAGGTTTCCGTCGCAGCCAGCCGGTTGTAACATGACAAGGCTGGGAACTGGCTCGTCGTAGGGGTGACCCAGCCCGGGACTCTGAAAGACGCCGGGGGGGGGGGGTGACCAATCGAACATCTTACCGCGCTCATGACTGGCAACCAAGTGGGCCTTGTCCATGCGGCGGACCGCGCTCGAGACAACGAGGAGCTTTCGTAGTGGTCTTCACTGACCCCGGCAAACTTTTCCTTATCTGGCCGGCCCGGCCCACGCAGATAGATGCATCCGACGACGGGCTTGGTTTCTTGCCGTTGAGCGTCTGGGTCATCTATCACATCGATTATCTACGTAAGCCATCTGTCTCAATGTGCTTTCGTCATTGAGCATAACCCCTGACAACCAGCCGCTCCCCCCCCCCCCCCCCCCCCCCCCCCAGAGACTTTCCTTTCCGGGCCGACTTGGCGTCTTTTTGTTTGTGCTCCCTCCCGCCGCGGCTATTCCGGCCATGTCCTCGGATGCTGTCAAACCCCGCCGCACGCTTGCGGGTCCGATCTTCCGCGTCCGGACGGGCTGCCTGACCTGTCGCGGTCGGAAGAAGAAATGCGACGAGACCAAGCCGCGCTGCCGCGGTTGTGAGCGGAATAAGCTGGAATGCCAATGGCCGTTGACGGTGCCCAGCAGCGGCGCGTCGCGTCCAGCTCGCGAGGCCCCGGTCTCGCGGGACAAATCATCTCACACCGCCAGACCGTCCGCGGCCCGTTCGACGGCGTCCCCGGAAAGCTCGACCGGAGCATCGCAGAGTCCGCAAGCCGTTCGAGACTCGTCGCTCGGCTTCGAGCCGTTCAACTTTGCGTCGCAGCCCACATCGTCAGAGTCCCCCGCCGCCGCCACGATTGCGTCGAGTCCAGGGCCGAGCTCTCAGCCAACCGGACCCGTTCCCGTGCCCCCCATCACAGCAACCCCAATCACAACAGCAGCGGCTCGTCACATCCGAGAGGCTGGAGTCTCTTACCGGTTCAATGCGTCGGACGACGCATCGCTAGCGGGCTTGGTATCCAACGGGCCACTGTCCTTCCCAACGATCGAGGGCGATGACCTTGACGATGACGAGGCGGCCGATCAGATGGTGTGCTCGCCGCTCCGGAGAGCGTCGGATGCGAGCAGTTTCGTCAGCAGGGGGATGAGCCTGCTGGGCGGGAACCACGACGAGAACTCCCTGGAGCTGCTGAGCCACTACCTGAGCGCGACGACGATAAGCATGGCCAACGGATCGACGTTGGAGAACCCCTTCTCCGTGCAGCTGATACCGCTGGCCTTCGGCAGCGACCTCGTGCTCCAGCTGCTCCTCACCCAGAGCGCCGTCCACCGGGCGGCCAAGTCCTTGGTCTCGGCGGACAGGGTCGCGACCAAGTACTACAACCAGTCGCTGCGGCTGTTCCAGCAGAACATATCCACGTTCATGGGCGGGCAAAACGGCGAGGAAACATTGATACTAGGTATCGGGGCCTTGATCCTGTGCCTTGTCGAGGTTAGTGCAGCCGGTTAGCCCCGTTGTTGTCTCGCTTGCAGGTCGTCCTTTGTGAAACCCCCCATGGCGGATCTCTCGTCTGGACGCATGTGTTGACGCTTTCCATAGACGGCCAAGGGCGATGTGAACGGCACCATTCTGGACCATCTGATGGCGGCGCAGTCCCTCATCCTCCCTTTCTTGTCGGCAAGCAACACGCTCCTCCACAGATCGCTCAAGGACTTCCTGACCGAATATTATCTCTACACGGCGACGGTCAGCATGATATCCATTGACGCGCGTCTGAGCGACCAGCTCTTCCTTAGTAACGACCTGTTGCTTCTCGCGACGGATCTCGTCGCGTCCTCGTACATTGGCAGCCTGACCGGCTGCTGGCTGGATCTGATACTCCTGATCCCGTCCGTCTTCGACCTGGGTCGGCGTCTCATGGGCCACGAGGACGACTCCGACTGGCAGCCCACGGCGGACGACTTCATTCTCTTCGCTCAGCTGCTGAGCCAGATACAGAACTGGCAGCCCAACCCGACGGTGAGCGAGAACGTCGCGCTGGCGGGGTACATATACCAGAAGGCCCTGCTCTTGTACCTTCACACGGCGCTGCACCCTCTCTCCCAACAAGACGGCGGCAGCTTGCACCCGGTCGCCGTGCAGGCCGCCCTCACCGGGGCGCTATCGCACCTCGCACAGCTGGACCCGAGCGTCCGCATCAACACGAGCCTGTGCTGGCCCATCACCGTCATCGGCTCCTGCGTCACGGACAGGGGGCAGCAGGCGTTCCTGCACGAGAGGCTGGGCCACATGTTCGCGACCATCGGCCTGGGCAACATCCGCCAGACCTCTGTGCTGCTGCAGCACGTCTGGGACCACAACGAGGCGGCGCCGGCGGACGTCGGCGCCGGGCCGTGGAGCGTCTGTCGCGTGATGAACGAGAAGCAGATATGGATCTCCTTTGCATGAGACGCCCGATGAGAGGGACATGTTTTTGAATGGCGGGCGTTGATCCACGGAATCCGGGGGGGGGGGGGGGGGGGGGGGGGGGGGGGGGGGGGGGGGGGGACATCAACGAGTAGGCGCATCGGGCGGGATAAATCGTTGGCATCAGGTATTCAGGAGGCGCGAGCCAAATTCTATGGAATTTCTTTTTTTTCCCCCCTCGGGCAAGGAGTGACTTTGGCGGGCAAGCTGAAGAAAGAAAAGAAAAAAACAAAGAGTGCATTTTTACCTTTTCTCTCTCTTGACGCGCAAACAACCGCCGACAAACCTCGCACGGCTACCATCCCTTCCATGGGACCCAGGTGTCCCTGACGACATCGTCCTCGTCCACGACGTAATACACGTAGTGGGACGCCGCGGTTATGCACGCGTGCTGGATGTTGAGGAAGACCTTGTCCCCGACCTCGAAGTCGGCCTCGACGTCCCTCCGCCCGGGCCCGGCGTCCCCCGCGCCGGGGTCCCGGACCTCGCCCACGATGCCGTGCTCCTGGGACATGCGCACGACCGCCCAGCCCGGCCTCCCCGCGACGCTGCCGAAGCCGGGGAACGGCCCCGTCTCCTTCGAGAGGGCGACGGTGCCGGCGTTGACGAGGGCCTCGTTGCGTTCCGGGTACACGCTGCACACCTCCGCGAGCACGCGGACGGCCTGGTCCTCGGGACCGACGAGCCCCGTCGCGACCTGTTGCAGATCGTTCGTGGGGAAGTTTCCTAAAGGGGGCGAGGCTTTAGTGTTTCCGTTCCCGCCTGCCGCGTTCGGCGGGTCACTCACCGGCGTGGAGCTCCAGGGTCACGTTGTCGGGGATCGCCGTCCTGAGGCTGCCCACGACGTGCGCCGTCGGGGTGGCGCCGACGGACAGGGTGAGCCTCCTGTCCCCCACGACCAGCCGCGCGGCGCTCAAGACGCCGGCGATCTCGTCCGCGAGGTAGCTCTCCGCCTCCCGCCGCGTGCGGGAGGCGTACGAGTGGCCGGCGTGGCAGTAGAAGCCGTACAGCGAGACGGCCGGGGACCCGTCGGCGCGCCGGACGAGCCCCTGGAGGCGTTCGCCGCCGGGGGGCAGGCCCGCGCGCCTCGTGCCCACGTCGAGCTTGATGTAGACGTCCCAGGCGCCGGCGGGGGCCCCGGGGTTCTTCTTGGCGAAGTCTTCGAGGAGGGAGATCTGCTTCTCGTGGTCGATCATCAGGAGGATGTTGACCGACTTCCGCAGGTCGCTCAGGAATGGGATGGCACTTGGAGCAGGAGGAAGCCCGTAAAGGACCTGTTGGGACATGTCTTGTCAGCGCTCGGGGTGGGACATGTGCTTGGACAAGAGGCCCTTTTTCTTTTACCTCGTCTAGATTGCCCTCCTCGGCCAGCGGCAAAAGACCACGAATTTCTGACAAGGTGGATGCCACTGCCTTCTTGAACTTGCCATTGCCAAGCATCAGACGGGATACCTCGAGGCTCTGCAGACTGGTCAGTCGTTGGGCGGGATACCACAGAGGAAGATGGAAGTAGACGACGAGTGGCATACCTTGAGCGTCTTCACGTGAGGCCTGAGAGTGACCCCGGCCTTTTCCACGTCTCGGTGCAGCTTCTCGATGTTCTTTTTGATGACCGGCAGGCTCAGGACCAGCGAGGGCGAGGGCAGATCCGAGGCCTTGGAGCCGACCAGAGACCGGTGGTTCTGTAACGAGTAGTCCATTGTGCTAGATGCGGTTGGCCTTGCTGATTGCGATGCTATGCTCTGGGCGGGATTGGTTTCAACGGTCCAGATAGAGAGAGGCTCGGCTTTTGTCGTCGCGGTCCCTGGAGCTTTTCATCGGGCCAGCAGGAGGAGAGACGGCGAGCTTGACGTTACGGACGTGGCCGAGGCGCCGAGAACGGCGATAGGGGCGGCACGAGGTGGAACCACGTGGGCGATTTTCCCCTCTCGCTCCTCCGCTCCGGCGCCGGCAGCGTTGAGCGCGGAAAACAAGGTGATTGGCAGAGGGTTTGCCGTTCCCCGTTAACACCTATCGCCGAGGAGATCTTGTCCATCGAATACCAACAGTTGCTAAAGGTACGTGGGAATAATGAGAGAGAGATATATATATATGTATATATAAATACATATAATGATGGACCACTGCCGTCATGTCTGGCATCATGTAACCTTGGCAGATTCACCAGTATTGTTTTACATCTTGCTCTTGGAGTGACTCCGCTCATCCAGGTTCCTCTCGGCGGACAAAACCATGTTGACGTGGGTGCTCAGCGCCACCACGTCTCCGCTCTGGTCCAGAACGGTGACTTCGAGGTCGAGTCTGCCGTTCCGAATCACCTTGGCCATGGACCGGATGAAGAGCCACTCGGCCCCCTCGTCGGGCAGCGCCTTCTTCACGTCCAGGTTCAGGGCGAGAGTCGGATACCAAAACATCTCGTCGTGCCGGAACGGGGCCTGCTCCTCGTCGCGCGTCGGCCTCCAGGCCTCGACGACGGTCGGGTACGCGTCGGCGACGAAGCCGAGCGACGCGTTCGTGAACCTCTCGCCCGACTTGAGCCGCAGCCACAGGTCGGCGGTGCCCCGGCGCGTGCCCTCGCGCGGGGCGTAGTACTCGACGTTGTTCTGCGCGCGCACGTAGGCGGCCGCGCGCGCGTTGAGCCTCTCCCTCCTCGCCCAGTGCGGGTCCTTGTCCAGCGACAGCAGGGCGAAGTCGGCCGGCCTGGGCGGGGGGGTCATGTCCCACCCCGTCGCGAGGGTGAGCCCCTTCTCGGCGGCCAGGCGCGTGTTGACCAAGTAGCCGACGACGTTCCGCCGCGAGTTGGACGTGAACCAAGGGGCGGATGGGAGCAGGTCGTGCTGGTAAAGCGAGACGTGCACCGTCGACAGGTTCCGACCGATCTTGACCTCCTCCACGACGAGCACCGCAGGCCCTACTTCTGCGCGGTTGAGGTATTCGAAATGAGCAGAGACGGTGTCGGGCTGTCCGCGCTCTGCCAGGTGCAGAGATGCCGCGCGCAGCATCACAGACGCCACGTAGCCGCCATTGGGGACTGCACCATGTCAGCCGACCGATCGTGGGGGGTTTTTTGCTGGGACGGGCGGCCTTGATCGCTAATACTGACCGGAGCCAGTGCACCAGCAAGACGCAAGGTCGGCGCTATATACATCTGATTGAAGTCTCGCTATCTTTGTGGCTTCGCTGAACGGCACAAGCTGTTCGGAGGTCGTCGTCGACGACATTACGCGAACTGCAGGCAAATGCGACGCGGCGACGACTATTGTGAATGAACGGGCCCGCTGACCATGCGGATGCTTCAATGGACCGCGATCAGCAACAAACCAGGATCTCAAAGTCGGCGGGCAGTTGACGGAAACCTGGCCGGAGGTGGAATGCGGGCGGAGGCGTCACACTTTCAATGCCACGGGGGGGTGAGGGATCTGGAGAAGTTGTTCCGGTTCATCTCAGGAGGCCCTGCCGAAGCGTATGTCCATCCTCGAACGGACGGCCGCAATCATCTGCCCGCAAACTATGCTCCCCCCCCTGAGATTGGCGTAGAATGTCGGGCGGAATTCGTCCCGTCTCCCCGGCGTCCGTGTGTGTGCCTCGGCTCTTCGTGCTCTCTGTCACCTGACTCGCCCCGGCCGCCCGCTGCTTGAGCCTCTCTGGACGAGACGAAAGAGAGACAAGACCACCTTAAGGCGCTTGGCACACATCTCGGCAGAAGTTATGCCTCGGCAAGTGGGGGCACGAATCCCATCGTTTTCTTGTTCATCTACGCGTCCTGCCAGCTCAATCTTGTGGTGGTTTAGATCCACGCAAGATTGGCCTAGTGGCATTGGAAGCGTATCTGGAACCAGCCCTGATGAGAGAAACGATCCATTAATAGAGCCCCTCCCCCCCCACGAATCCGGACCCATGTATCCACGACGTCCCAACGAGACGAGACGTCCCGGGCATGCCGGCTACCGGCTCTATGGGCCTGGGTCTGGGTCTTGGGTAGGGTTTTCGTGTGGATGAGATCACTCATCAAAAAAATAAAAAAAAAATAAAAGCCTCACTCGTGGTGAACAAACATATGAAGCCTGCTACCCCCGGCTGACAGGACATCAACCCTCAAACCCGGTTTTATGCTTATATGCCCGAAGATCCAACTCGTTATCCCGCTTACCTCATTGGCCTACATCTCTTCTCGTTCCCCGCCGCCAGATACTCTGAGGATGGCCCCGAAACCGGAGCGTTTCCCCGGCTTCAGAACCGTCACAGACCAGATCTTCGTCCGCGAAGGAGAAGAGCTGGCCGCCGGCGCACACCCGTCACCCCGCCACCCGAGGGTCGTGGTCATCTTCGGCTGGGGCGACGCCCTTCCCAAGCACGTCGCCAAGTACGCCGATGGCTTCCGCGAGCTCTTCCCCCACGCGAGGCAGATCGCCGTCCTCGCGCCCATCGTGAAGGCCATGAGGGAGGACCTCGAGACCCGCGCGGCCAACATGCTGCCCGTCGTCGACCTCGCGTACCCGGAAGCGGGGTCGGATGACACGACGGGACCCGACGACGAGGACGCCGTCCTGCTGCACGTCATGTCCAACACCGGCGGCATCAACTACGCCGGCTCCCTGTACGCCTACCAGCGGAAGCACGGCCGCCCCATGCCGCACCGCCTGTCCTCGTACGACTCGACGCCGGGGAGCGTGGTCCTGACGGTCGACAACCTCAAGCGCTGGTCCCTCGCCATGGCGCTGGGGACGGCCGGCTGGTTCCCCTGGCCCTTCGTCGTGACCCAGCTCGTCATGGCCGTCTTCCTCCTCCTGAACCACGCCTACGAGCACCTCGTCGGCCGCGAGAGCGCGCCCGTCTTCAGCGTCAGGGCCATCGGCGACCCCAAGTACGTCTCCGGGCGCTCGCGCAAGCTGTTCCTGTACAGCAGGGAGGACCCCCTCATCGGCTGGGGGGACATCGAGCAAAACATGGCCGAGGCCAAGGCCAACGGCTACGCGTACAGCGCCGCCCTCTTCGAGGGCACCGGCCACGTCGGCCACATGCGCGTGTTCCCCGACAAGTACTGGGGCGCTATTGCGGACGCGTGGGAGGCGACGTAAGGTTATGCTGGGGAGAAAACCATTCAGTCACATATACGCATAGACGAATGACGGTTCACCATGGTCAGACTTATTCTTGTCTTTCCGTAGAAGGCTTCGGTCCACGGCCGTTGCCAGGAAAGTATTAGAGTTTCCAATATAATATTTAATGTTAGAACTTGGTGCGACAAAAGTGATTGCGCGTTGGGGAAGAGTGCGTTGAATGGTGCTAGTGTAGCACAGCACGGTATTTCACCCGAGTTGGAATCCCTCGGCACCACGCACACATGTCAAGCCACTTCGACTAACATCCCGCCTTCTTCGGCTCATGCGGCAGGGGAAGGTCTTTGGATGACTTGTCAGCCCGGCTGTGAACTCAACCTTGGGCAGCAGTTCCTCCCCTGCTGGCCCAAGTGCCCTCCCTATCTCCAAAGTGGCGATCATGGTAGCCACTGCAATCCAGATGTTCGCCTCGGCAAGGTGTTGTCCTACACATGACCTCCTGCCAAAGCCGAACTGTCCCACAGGAAACGGCTCGCCGCAGCCGCCTTGGTCAGCAGGGGCGTACCTATCTGGGTTGAAACGCCCGGGATCCAAGTAAACGCGCTCGTCGTGCGTCATGGCGCGGGCATTGGCGTAGATGATGGAACCCTTGGGGATGAACATGCCGTTGTATACGTCGTCGTCCAGCGATCGGTGCGGCACCCCGAGCGGGGATACGGGGCACCATCGTAAAGTCTCCTGGACGATGTAGTCGATGTAGGGCAGCCTCGGCCTGTCCTCGAAAGTAGGTAGCCTGTCTCCCCCAACGACCTCGTCGATCAACATCCGAGCCTTCTCCTGCACTTCGGGGTGGAGAACCATGTTGAGGACGAACACGATCAGGGTGGCCCATGTTGTGTCCTGCCCCGCGGCGTAGACGGCCCCCGCTGCCCCTTTTATGTCGTCCACCGAGAGCTCCAGGGACTCCGTTTTGGCCCGATTTCTCTGTAGGTCGAGCATGACTTTGACAAGGCTTTCTTTCGGACTCTTCTGTGCCCTTGCTTCCGAGTACGGCACGTCGTGGAGGCGCCGGATGGCACGTTTCCAGCCCCTCGCAAATTCGAGAGAACGGTCTCTGACCAGCCAGTTGGGCAGACGCGTCAGGAAGGGGAAGAAGTCGACCAGGGTACCGGCTGGCGCCCCTCCGTGGCCCAGGGCGTACGACGCATCTGCAGCTATCTGCACGTAGGGGTCGTCGTCGCTCTCCACGTCGACCCCGAACCCAATGCTCAGCACCACCGCGGTCGCGAACCTCCGCAAGGCCGTTTCCCAAGACGCGGGGTCCCTCGAGATGCCTCCCACCAGCGTCGAAGCCTCCCTCTGTTGCAGCCCGCGGTATGCCGCGACGTTCGTCCGCGAGAAGCTCTTTTGCAGGATGCTCCGGTGCATCCGGAACTCCGGGCCCCATCTCAGGAACGTCAGGGTCTTGCGCCAGCCCATTTCCTCAAACAGGACGAAGCGCGGGCGGTCGCAGTAGTTCGCCCCTCGCCTGTCCAGAAGGTCCACGGCGGCGCGCACCGAGTTGAGCACGACGATGTCCCGTCCCAGGACGCTGAAGTACAGCACGTCGGAGTCGTATTGCTTGGACCACGCGGCATACGCGTTTTCCGGGTTCTCCGTCGGCAGGATGTGAAGGTGGCCCAGGACCGGCCTGCCCGGAGGCCCCGGTGGAAGTGGGACGCCCCGCCGTCGCCTGCCGGAGCCGCATCGGGAGACGATGGCACGGAGAGCAAGGCCGGCCGCGACCACGAGGAGTATCGCCAGGGGGTGTGTGGCGTGCGCGTAAAGAAACCGAACGAGGGCCATTGCCGAGCGATTGGCGGCGGTTTCGTCGGCGACGCAGCCGAGGGGGGACGTGGTCACGAACGACGACAGTGTAAGGCGTGGATGTTGCTGGTTTTTTTTATACAGACATACTGCCTGCGACGCTCAGACACAAATCTGCCACTGCCCTGTGATCGTACAGTCCTTTTGATTTGATGGGGGCGAGATAATACTCGCGGCACTGAAGAAGTCGTGATGACTGGCAGAGCGTCCCCGGCGCATAAGTGGCGAAGAGGATGGGTTTAAACCCACCGGCCGCAAAAGGCAAAAAACGCACGCTGTGTCGACTCGGGCTAGTGCGGTAAGAAGCTCGGGACGAGGGGGACCCGACAAAGGAGCACGGCGTCGGATATTGTGCCCGCGGCTCGCCAGGTCCCGGCTCAAAGCATGGGATGCTGGCCACAAGTCCCGGAGACGTGTTTCTGACTGGCCGGAACCGGATAAGAAGGCGGATTACCTTTCACGATACGAAGCCCCCGCCCTCGGCATGGCGCCTCTCCCGACTGTTCTACTGTGTGTCGACACTTACTAGTCCCGTAACGGGATAGGCCTGGGGGATTTCCTCACAGTAAAGCTTCACAACCGTCAAGCTGGGGTTACAGCCTTGCATCTCTGTCTGTATTTCACCGGCTTTCTGTGTCTCGTGGCTTCTAGATTTGGAAGTCGTTAGTCACTGCTATCGAGTGTCCGGTCACTGATGTGCAGCCGTCAGTCCACCATCCTAGAATCAAATCGTGATGGCGGGCTCATAGACCACAACGGCGACCGCATACTCCGCGACCCCGGGTGGCTCGGATCTTTACCGGTAACGAACTGCTTTCGCCAATTCGTCCCTCCTCGAGATAGCAGATGTCTTTGCCAGCGGTATACATTTTATTACCTGACGTCCTCCTTTTCTATGTGGTAGCTGCACGTGCTTTGACGCATCCAGGTCTGGCTACTGGGACTAATCTCATCGCAATCCGTTACCCTAAGCCTTGATTTTTTACACCAGGTAGAGGGTTAGGGTTGAGGTTGTGGCTACATTTTGCCACAGTATCGCCATGTGGGAGAGCATCATGGGTATAGTTGGTCTACCCGAGTCTCCTCTGCCTATCCTACTGCTGCAGTCTCTCTATAAGAAATGTATATGACACAGGAGGGTTCAAAGCAAATTTAATCGATAGGTTTCTCTGTATTTTGAGGTATCTTCTACTACATTCACGTTTTAAGATGCAGCAGAGGCAAAAGATGCTGCCGCTGTGGTTCAACTTATGGCATGTATTGTGATAGCGTTCAGTTACTAAGTCAAATAGACCGGACCGCTTCTGGTTTCTTGGGAATTTCAA
>MU846486.1:0-21010 GCA_030867225.1 Colletotrichum caudatum
CAAGTTTTTCCTTAATAGTTACATATCATCAATCAACTAATACACTAATCATTACAATCCCTACTATTTAACATCTATACAAACTAAATCTTGCTATAGACACAGGCCCTCTAGAGATGCCCAGCCAGGTTTGGTAAGGTATTTTTACTTCCTATCATCCATGCCAACCAATCAAGCGATCCCCCCCTGTAAAAGACTCAAATAAAAACCTCGGGACTTGTAAATGCTTTAAAGGGGGGGCAAGCTTAGAAATAGCCAGGGCTGGAAATCACAACAAAGATGGCAGTAAAGACACCACCGACAAGCAGGGCACACAGCATGGCCTGGATGAAGATGGTGTCCTGGATGGTGCGCAGAGCTGGCTCCTCGATCCAGACCTCGCGGTCAAAAACCTTTCGGACGACGTTGCGCTTTTCGTACTTGATAACCCAGGGTTCCGATTCGAAACTGTTGGTCGATCCGAAAGAATCGAACGAGGCCTTGCCGCGGTTCCCGTCGCTTTCCTCGTCGACGAAGAGCTCCCAAGGACGGATATGGCGGTGGTGCATGCCGTGCAGGACGACGCACATGCCCTTATAGGCTGCGACCAACGTGGAGATGCCCAAGACCCATCCGATAGCGGCCAGCGCTCTCCAGCCGCAGCCTGCACGGCTGACGGTGATGAGGATGGCGACGACGAAGGCAGCGATGATGAGGCTGACACCCAGGCCGCGGGCAAACAAGACACGGGCGGGATTGCCGTTGCAGATCGACCATCGGATAAAGTTGGGGTGAGCTTGCCGGCGGAGCGAGTTCTCAATGACCTTGACGGCGAGGCGGAATGCACTGGGGTGGGTGGTAAAGGCCACTGCGTTGATAGTAGCATCACGGTCCTTGGCCGAGAGATTGAGCTGTCGCGGCGCTCCCTCCATGATATAGGTGGCAATGACGCGATCCATTTCTTCGCGGAACGGTTGGATCGTAACTATTGACAGTCAGTGTCTCGGTAACAACAGGAGGTAACGGGCGGAGAGGAGACGTACAGGGCTGCTTGGCACCTGCAGCAACAAAGGCGTCAACGGCCTGGGAGCGGTACGAAGCGGCGTTGGAGGCACCTTGAGAGCCGGTGTAGATGGAGTCTTGATCATTGGGGGTTCGGGGCGGGGTAGAGAAAGGGTTGGAGGCATTGGACTCCTCAATGATGGCAGTGGCCGGGCCCTTCTTCTCGAAGTCGGTTCCTTTGAAGATCTCTTGGCCAGGCTTCTTGCGCATTCCCTGAGACTTCTCTTTGGACATGCGTTGGAGAACTTCGGTCTCCATGGTCCCGGTCCATTCCGGAGCAAGGGCCAGGTCCGAAGTCTTGGCTTCGCCGAAGCGAGTCTGATAGTCGCGGTGCCAAAGGAAGAACTGCAGGTTTTCCGCAGAGTGTTCAACGTAGACGAGGTAGTTCATAAAATCGCGGACCGTGCATGGCTTTCGAGTCAGCTATGAGACCCGATGACGGCAGCTTGTTAAGACTTACAGGACAGGTGCCGCCGCTGATGATCTTGTCGAATGTCAGCGAGTCGGGGATGCCCGGGATTGTGCCAGCGTTCCCATAACATAAGGAAGAGGTGCGGCTCTGTTTCTCATCGCCGCTGTCTGAGATGTCGGAGGAGATCTCGCTGGCGGAGTCGTTGACGTACGTCGGGCGGCGGTAGGTGAGAGGGAGGAGACCCATGATGAAGTATTGATTGAACGAGTGTCACAAGGTTAGTAAACTCACAGTCTTGGCGAAGACGAGAGAGAGAAGCTGGAGAGTGGAATCGAAGCGATGGCTCTAGGTTCTAGGTGTTTGATAACGGGTAGAGACCAGATGGACGAAAGCGTGGTGTGTCAGTGGATTAGGTGGTTTTGTTGTCAGGGTTGAGAGATGACGTTTGGCAAGGAGGACCGTTGGGGAAAGGAACGGGGAACCAGGGGTTGTCGAGCTTCACATAGGTATGGTTGGAACTAAATAAAGAGGTATTGCACGGTCGAGACTAGTACTCGATCGGTAGGAAGGGCAGCTGGACTGAGATCTGCAAGTGTATAGTACCGAGTGAAGGACAGTTGGGCCAGAAACGGGGTATCACATTGGGAGGGAGGGGACCGAGGTGCTGATATATCAGCCGAGCTAGAGGTGGGTTTCTGTCCCTGAGAACCTGCTTACTTGAAAAGTCCACCTTCAGATAGATAGATAGATGCTCCGGTATCTTGGGGTGGCAAGTAACTAGACAGCCAGGATGCCCACAGATTCCGACGGCGAGACGAGACTGCATTGTCCGACTTTGACCGGACCCCCACCGACTGAGAGGGCTGCAGACTAACTGTACTGTAGCTGAACCAAAGCCAGGGCGCCAGGTGGGGCGTGGAGAGGACGAGGCGTCCAAAGATGGGTTTCTTCTCTAGCGGAGTGCGGAAGGACGAGTGGGAGGAACACCTAGCAAGGTGTCATTGTGCCTTGCTTCCCGGGCCTGTGGGTGTGATGGTGATATCGAGAGACTTGGCAAGCATGGGCGACGACGGAGAAGTGCTAGCGCCGGCATGGAAATTGTGGATGCGACACTTGGGTAGTATGCAATACCTATTAGGTCGATATTAGAGTACGAGACATCCGGGGGATGCATTGGGCGCATGCTGGTCTTGAGCGCCGGACAGGAAGAAGCAAAGAGAGGGCGCACTAGCCAGTTGCTTCAGGGATAGTGCACCGTGCAAGACAAGCAAGACAAGCAAGACAAGAGCACGGCTTTCGTGCCTTCCATTACTCACGTCGCCGTTGCCGTAAGGTGGAAATGGAGGGAAGAACGCGCCTGCCTGCCTGCCTGCCTGCCTGCCTTGGACGAAGAGATTCGGAAACAAACTATTGACGAGATGCGTCAGGTACCACCCACTACCTGGTGTATGCGCACAGCAACTGGTTCCGAGTGTCCATCGTCACTGCCTCAAAAAGAGGTACCCGTACCACCAGCATAGTAGGAAGGAAGGAACGAACGAACGAACGAAAGAAAGCAAGAAAAAAACAAACAAACGAATACCCCCGCCGCGGCAGGATCGTGGCGCTTGGCCAAGGTGGCACGGCACTAGCATCTCGAGCTTTCCTCAAGAGGTAAGGGGCGCCCATTGCGGCTGAGACATTTAGCAGCTGCCATGTACGGCGGCTATGGCTGTGTACGTGCTGCACTTGCCGACTCGACCTGTGTCTTTCTTGCAGGACGAGTTTCGCGCAGATTCCCATACCCACGAGAGTTCCATTCATCATCGCAGAAGATCGGCCAGAACTGCTATTGTCATGTCTTGGGAGTGAAGTCGTCGATACAAAACAACCCCACGGCTGCGGGCCGGAGGGAGCACTTGGGCTGCCTGCGTAAGGCCGTGTCCACCCTCTACTTCCCTCTCCCCGCTCCAGACAGACAATTACGTCTATTGCCTGCCCTGCCTGCTTGCTGTTTGGACCAATGTTAGTTTGGTTCCGACGATCGATGGCTAATCTCTCTTAGTTGCGCCTCGGCCTCTTCGACTCTGGGACGTAGGAGGTATCTGTACATACCGATACCTACCTACCCAGCTACCAGTTAACTTGGAGTGCAAAGAAAAGAAAGGACAAGTGAGAGAAACAAACACATGCACCGTCTCCTGCTGGGAAGCTTCGCTCTCTTTGGGCTTTTCCAATCCGAGTTTGGACCAAGAGCGAGCCACTCGACTCGACAAAACAACCTTGCCAGCAACTAGCGTAGCGTAGGGCAGGCGCAAGAGCAGCCAAGAGCAGGCTGCGAACAGACGACCGAGTGCTTAGGGCGAGCGGCACGACGCTCATGAAAGGTTATGACGGTCCCAGCGGTTCGGGTGATGAAGTAGGTAGGTAGGCAGGTAGGTAGCAAGAGGTACATGCCCACCCACGAAGCAGGTTGGCACAGATCGGATCTGCCTGCCTGCCCCTAACCCTACCCCTGCATGCATGCATGCATGTATGGTCCGTGCTTCCTGCACCAAGATCTCGTCTCGCCATCCATCGTCCCTTCTCCATCTCATCCCAAAGCCTCCTCTCATGATGGTTGCACTCACTCGTCTTACCTATAGTAGACTTGGACCTCTTATGTTTCTGCATTCCCCCCCCTTCTTTTCTTTTTGTGAAAATCTTCTCATCTCATCTCGCCGTCAACTATGCCTGCACGATGTAGAATGCCGAGGCAGCTCTACACGTCGAATCTCAGTGACCGAAATCCCCCCCTCGTTTACGCAGATTACGCTCGCTCTCTAGGCCAAATGCTCATTGACAATGCTGTCGACAGACAGTCCTCTTCAGCCACATAACCAATCGAGGTTTGGCTTGGCTTGGCTGGACTACACTAAGTGCTTGGTTTCACGTACATAGCGAGAGCCTGCAAACAGCTTCTTTTTCTGTACCTACGATACAAAAGTTCTGCGAACCACCCCCGCTCCTCGTCGAATAAATATCATCACAAACTACACTCGACTGAACCACACCCGCAGATGAGGCAATCACTACAAGCCCCATTCCATCCTTGTCAAGATTGCGTCTCCATCACTCATCATGTCGCCTTGCCAATCGATAGACCAATCCATGCCCGCCACTGCGGCCAATCAACTCAGCCGTCGTAGCCACCGGCCGGCCACATTCGGCCTAGACCAAGGACGTCGGCCACCGAATCAGCAACCTGAATTCATCCACCTTTCGGCTCGCTAGCTAGCATACCTACGTAGCTGGCTTTGCTCGTCCAAGCCATATCTTGCGCCAACCGCCTTGAACTCCGATAGCTTCCCAGCCGCTCGGCACCCCTCCACCAGCCAAGGAGCCGAAAAAAGACACTTGCGTAAATCATTGCTTTCACAGGGCCGCTTCTCCTAATGCATTGCTGCTTGTGACTCTGCTCACAACCTGAAAGAGGAGAGATAGCCGGGAGCATTGCCTTCCCACAGCGTCCTGCATTGACTCGCCCATCATCAAAACTGAAGGTCATGGATGCCGGCGGCTGCTTTCCACGCGGGCCCCAAGACAGCAACTTTGAAGCCGCGGCGGTCCACAGATTACTCGGCCAAACCACGACTGTAATTCTCCGGGGAATGCTGTCTAGAGGTCCGTCAAGGGGCGAGCACCCACCTGTTGGCAACGACCAAGACGCGTGGCAAGCTAGGGAAATAGTGCAGTCTCGGTTGTTCAGCGTTCATCGCCGGCCGTCACTCGAACCGTTGGTCCCCGTTTAGTTATCTCAGTCTTGCGCAGGGGGGCTGCTGGCCTGTCTTGACCCGGGCTGCCGTTTCCCAGTTTAGCGTCTCCAAGAGGTGGCGACCGGCTGCTGTCAAAGTGTCACCCAGCCTGGGGAAACATTCCCATCAACCGCCGCCTTGGTTTACTTGCCAGAATCTCCTCTCGTCAGTTTTTCCCCGACATCGGCTTTTGTCAAAGCGCCGTCGCAGGCCACATGGCTTCTCTTAAGCAGCCAAGCTGGATCACCGGCCTCTCTTACACATTTCCCGCCTCGTGGGAGCTTGGGCCGTTCTCGTGGGCATGATTTGAGTCGCGCCCCCCCTGAAAGATTGTGGTACGCAGTAATCTGTCTTGACCGTCTGAGACAGCTGGGTGGAAACGACCGCATGTCTGGCACATGGTTATACAGGGACGATTCCCCCGCAGCCTCAACCTCGCTTGCGAGACACTTGCTTTTGACAAAATCTCCATGTGACAGTCTTTCCAGAAGCCAACGGCGAGCTATCTTTCTTCGAACTGATAGTTTCGAGACATTGGAACCCCCCTTGCATCCTGACCGCCAAGTCTAACACCCAACGCTGCCACAGTGTGCCAGTCGGCAGCAACCAGTTCGATTATCACGCCCGCTTGCCGGCCAGCTAGCATTCAGGCTCACCACACTACCAGTGCTGCTCGCCAATGGCTACGGTGTTGACGTCCACGCCATCGCGGAACCACCTCTGCGTCTCCTCAATCTTGACATCGTTCCCGCTCATCTGCCTCTTACGCATCAGGCCGTTCTCGGCAAATGTCCAGTCCTCGAGGCCGTACGTCCGCCACCACTGGTTCGACTCGTCGTGCCACTCATACCAGAACTGGACGGCAATCTAACTGACGTGTCAGCCGTGCTCTGAGACGCGCAGCCATCCATCTCTACTTGTTCGGGGGAGGAAGGGGAAAAGGGGGTCCCATTGTTCACCTTGTTGTCCGTGAAAGCGAAGAGCTCCTTGCGGAGTCGATAGCCGATCTCCTTCTCCCACTTCTTGGTCAGCCACTGCTCGATCTGGTCACGACCCTGGAGGAACGTGTCCCTGTTCCGCCAGATGGAGTCGGCAGTGTATGCCAACTTCACTTTAGCGGGGTTCCTGTGGAGTGAGGGTCAGTCGGCTTCACACGGAGGAGGAGAAGGTGGGGCAGCCAACATGGTGTTCCAGGCGTCTTGCGCCGCCTTCACCTTGATCCGCGCCGTTTCTTCGGTGAAAGGCGGGAAGGGTGGTCTGGGCTCTTCTTGGCTATTCATGATCAATCAAGTAACGATGCAAGGGAATTGGTCTCTGGGAAATCATGTCGTTAAGGGGGCGACTGGCGTATTTGTAAACGCCCAATGTGACGACGACGCAGAGACACCGTCAGCAGAGCCGAAGGGAGGAGAGACGGTGCAACCAATCACGGGAGCGTATTGCATGCGCTCCCCTCCCCCGGAGATTCGGGGTCTGTCAGCTGCCACCGGCGACGGCCATGAGATTGAAATGTTTAACAAACGCCGCTCGGGCTTTCACAATGGGCGGCTTCGTGCACCGTCAGCTGAGGAGCAAATCCCTGAAGCCCAAGATCTCCGTAAACAAATTGAATACTTGGTGCGAGCATCGCGGGCGCTTAACACATGATGGCAGGCAGCATGATCGATGCCTGGGCCGAGGGAGCCAGGGGTTTGAACGAGACTTTTATCAACTCCGTAATGCCTCTGCCGGGCCGGTCAACCACGCCGGAACCACGCCCGCTACGGTGATGACAAACCCCATTTCCGATTACGTACTCGACACAGGGCATACGCGCCTTGGCACCAGCAGGAAGAATATCTCCGAAGGACGTTGGCTGACGGCCGACGGGCTGGATGCTCGGACGGCCGAGGAGGGCTCCATGCTCGCCCCACCAAAGGATGAAAGAGGGAGGCGAGGGAAGGGGGAGGAGGCACTGGGAGAGGGCCGCGGACCGGAGGCCCCAACCGGACGCGGCATAAAGTCCCGGTCTTGCGTCATGTCGAGAAACGAGGGGTGGGCCGCAAGGGTTGCGCTCGCCGCCGCCGCCGTTTGCTGTTATCAGTTTCTTTAAATGACGAATGGAAGCTTTTTTTGCACGCTTTGCTCGAATCCCGGTCACTGTAACTCTGTGACTGTATAACTCTGCAGTAGATAGGAACCCGTCTCATCAATTGGGCGAGCTTGAAGAGTGGAGAGGTTTTTTTCTTCTTTTTTCTCGGGGGTGGTTTTTTTTCTAAAGGGACGAAGAGATATGGAAATCAGGAGCAGAACTCTCCAGAATCCCAAGACAGTTCCCCCCTCCCATCAGATGCGCGCCGAGGTGCCCCGCTTCCCGCTACCCACTTCTGTAGTTGCAGACACTTGGACGTGAAGAGGCTAGGCTAGGCCAGGACAGGCGATGCGAGGCGAGCAAAGAAAGTAAAGAAAAAGAAGAAGAAGAAAACACAAGAAAACCAGACTAGGAAAAAGGAGAAGAGAAAAGAAAACAAAAATAGAGCTAAAAAGTATCTCCAGGCCGGAGCTTGCGGCGAACTGACCGTCCAAGGAAAAGGACAGAGAGGGAGGGGTTAAGGTGTCTATCTCTTCACAACTCCTCACCAGATATACAAATACAAATCATCACCGAAAAAAAAGAGATCCACTTCCCTGGAAGCTCGGAGAATCCGCCAGGACCCTGACTCGGCGATCGCTCGACAACGGTCAGTCCCGAGCAGGTACTAATTCGAGCGCCCATCCCTCCCTCCTCCTCTCTCTCTGGTCTCGAGCTCAGAATCGACTTGTTCCTTTTTTCCCATAAAACAAAAAACAATCAAGCAAATACCCACGAGCTTTCTACATTCTTCAACCTACGTTTCCCAACAGAACCCCTCCCACGCACACACACACACACATCCATCCATCCATCCAAAATGTCTGGTCTCAAGGTCGGCGAGCCGTTCCCCGAGAACGTCTCCTTCCAGTACATCCCCTACCAGGAGGAGACGGCCGACTTCAAGGTCTGCGGCATCCCCGTCAAGTACGAGACCGCCAAGGGTAAGTCGTCGCCGTCGTCGCCGCCGCCGCCTTTCTCTCTTTTTAGTTAGTATCGCCATCCAACAGAACTCGTGCTGACAATTGCTTTTCTCTCTCCTCCCGCAGAGTTCAAGGACAAGAAGGTTGTCATCGTCTCCATCCCCGGCGCCTTCACTCCCACCTGCTCCGCCTCCCACCTGCCCGGCTACATCGAGCACAAGGACGAGCTCAAGGCCAAGGGCGTCGACCAGGTCATCTTCCTCGCCTACAACGACCCCTTCGTCATGTCCGGCTGGGGCAAGGCTAACAACATCAAGGACGACTTCATTGTATGTTTGATTTCTTTGCTTTCTGTCTCTCCACCCTCCCCCCTCCTTACCACCTCTCCTCCACCAGTCCTACGTGTTTCGCACATCTGGCCCGTGGAGCTCTGAGCTGTGTTTTGTTCCCCTCGTCTCTTGCCCCTCCATCTCACCGACTCCGATAACCATGCCGCCCCCCACTTACACCCCCACCCTGCCCCTCCTCCCACTCACCTTGGAACCTGCCTGAATGCCACGACACCACGATGTCATGCACCGCCTCATCTCCCCTCTTCTCCCCCTCTTATCGCGCAGATATCCCAGTTGCAATGGGTATATTCTCGGGGTTTTTTCTTCTTAAAAAAACCCTCCCAAAAAAAACAAAAACAGAAAAAAACCGATGACGCTAACCTTACACCTCCCAGATCTTTGCCTCCGACCCCAACGCCGAGTTCTCCACCTCCATCGGCTGGAACCACGGCGAGCGCACCGCCCGCTACGCCGTCGTCGTCGACCACGGCAAGGTCGTCTACGCCCAGAAGGAGTCGGAGCTCCAGGGCCTCGAGGTCTCTGGCGCCGAGCCCGTCCTCAAGGCTCTGTAAAGGAGCTCTCCTCTTTTCGTTCTTCCTTGAGAAAGAGACAGGGACGAGAGGCCCCATTATGCTTGTCGCTTAAAACACCGTCGGGAAATGCAGTTATGAGAGATGCCATAAACACACATACACACATACACATACAACTATAGAGACGGAAGACGGGATAGAGTGCGCATTTTTAGATAAAAAGTCCTTCGATCCCCCCCGCCCTTCGCACCACCTTGGACGGATTCGTCCGGCCTCTTTGCCTGCTATATAGAATAGAAATTCTAGAGGAAAAACGAAACGGTTTTCCGTTGCGAAACCGCGCTTGAAGTCGAGAATTCTGTATCTTCGTTGTGTCCTGTGCCCAAGTTTAAAACGGATGTGAGATGATATTGAGATGCTGACTGGTCGCTTGAGTGAGAGCGGCCCGGGGTTGAAGAGGCATCGTCCGAGCCCGTAATGTACCGGGCCGACTGGGCAGAGGGGGGGGGGGGGGGTGGATCCTGTCAGTAGCTGGGGAGAGACACGAATGGATTTCACGTCTCGGCCCTCTCGTGGCTGAAAGGACACGGTTTACGCGGGCGCGTGGTGAGATTGTGATTGAGTCCAAGATCATTCCGACGGCGCGTGGGGATGGCCGGGGATGGAGGTTGTTTTGCTGTCTTCGCCCAGACCCGACCACACAATTACAGCCGCCTCTATGACGAAACCTCGATCCTCACGGGCTTGCAGGGCTCCAAAGGTTTGGGAAGAGCCAACAGCTACTTGGCCATCGTCGTCAACATGCATAGACAGTCACAGCCCGCCGAAACACCCAGACAGTTAACTTGGTAATCCCGTGGGACAATCCATGCATTCCGTGCTACCGTGATTGTGTAGTTATAGAACCAGCCGTCAAAGCACAAAGAACCCTCGACTCCGAATAGTTGAACCTGGTCGTATTGTCCCATCTTGATCAAAAGGTTCACCTTGCGGTCCTCCCCACCAGCCCAGCCGCGGACCCGTGTGTGGCCCGGGGCCGTTGCTGCACTTTCGCCACGCCCAAAATGCCCATGCCGAAATTTTTTAACGTCTTTTTTTCCTGCTCCAGTCACACTTTCAAAAGGAATTCACTCCCATCAAAAGGGGCCGAAGAGTGCTCTTAACGGGTCCGGGCCTGGACCTTGGGGGCGGCGCCCTTGGAGCCCTGCTTGCTGGCAATGGGGGCCTTCTTGCCACCGGCGCCGGCGGCCTTGGCCTTCTCGGCCTTCTTGGCGGCAGCGGCGGCGGTCTTCTTCTCCTTGGACTCCTTGATGGCGGCGGCGCGGGCGGCGGAGCGGGCCTCGGGGCGGAGGTTGCGCTTCTCCTTGATCACATCGAGCGAGGCACCAACGATGGCACGCTGGGACTTGACGGTGCGGCGAGTGCGCTTCTTGGCGACCTCCTGCGGCGGGGGTCAGTCATCTGTTTCCGTGGCGGGCATCTGTGTGCGGCGCGGGGACGAGAGCTTGGAGAGCAACCAAAGACTTGCAGCCAAGCCTCGCCGTCCGGCATCGCACGGAACGGGGGCGGGGGGGTGATTAAAAACGCACCTCAGAGATACCCTTGCGGTGCTGGCGACGGTACAGGACGGTCCAGGCAATGCGGCGGGGGTTCTTGCGCTGGAGGAAGAGGGACTCGGACTTTCCGTTCTGGAAGCGGAAGATCTTGCTGTCACCACGGACGTAGAGCTTACCCTGCATTTCAGAGTCTCGTCAGCGCATGTCCTTTTTTTTCCCTCACGTCCGTTGCCTCGCCGTGTCCTCTCCGTGGAGATTATCCCCTTCCCATCGATCGTGGAGCGAATCATCCATGCTCTTTCGTTCCGCAACCGCGTCGTTCTGTCCACATGCATCCCTTCTGTCCACCTTGGAAACCCAGTCTCTTAATAGCCCAGCAGCTCCTTCGATCGACGGGAGAGAGATGACACTGGAGAGGATGGGGAGAAGATCTGTTTATCGTACCTTGCCAGGGTAGATTCTCTGGCCCGAGAACGTGTCGTCGTACGTGCGCATCTTGATAACTGTCAGAACCGGTCCAAAAGTAACACCATCAGTTATTTGGCCCCCCCTCGATCCGGTGCCCTGTCTAGCCAAAGCGGTGGAAGCGTCGAGAAGCAAAGTCGTGATTTATCGATCGGAAGTAATTGGCGAAATGGCTAGACGAGCGGACCGGGGGCGGGCTCCAACGAGACTCGAATGAAAAAAACAAAGGCAGGGAGGCTATTGCACGTACATTGGCGGTGTTGAATGCGAACGTTTGCTGACTTGTCGGTGATGTGGTCGAAGGGTTCGGGGGGGGAAGGGGGGAGGGTGAACGACGGCGCACTCTTTCGCGAGATTCTCAATTTTCGACTCGGAGGCGGGCGCAGGAAGGTGTGGTTCCGGCAGGGAAAGTGTGCCCTGGCCCCACAGCAGCGCCTTCGCTTAACCGAGCGCGTCACGTGGACGGCGAAGACCAGCGGTTTGTGTGTGCCGGGAGGTGTGGCTCGTGCCTCTTGCCCTGGGCGTGGGGGGGAGGGGGATGATGCCCTGTGGCGTAACCGCTCAGCTAAGCACTTCGGCGCAATGGAATTGGAGGTGGAACTCCATTGGCGCCCCACTATCTCGGTCTGGCTCAATGCTCCGGGACGTGACTCCGATGTGGGAATGCCAACACTCAAACTCGGGAGATGACTAGCTGGCTGAGGGCGACGAGCCATTTGAGAGACAGACTGCGGCAGAAAATGACGGCCGACCCTGACCAGATTGCCGACTTGGTTCTGCGGCAGTTCCACAAGCTACCGGCCAAGCGCAGACCCCAGGTCAGAGACAACGGGCTGCATGAATGGGTTCCCCTGAGCGGCATTGTTGCTGAAAAGGACGGCGTTTTGACATGTCTTTCACTTGCGTAAGTTTCTGAATACAATGATGGTTTATAAAAACGATCCTATGGTTCCTGATAAAGATGTCAGGCTTGTTGGGCTAGTCTCGTACATAAATTTCTCGTGTTTAAATGATATGCATTTACAGCATGAATATTTAGGTAGATATATAGCAAGACGACGTCAAATCAGACCTACACTACATCACCTGCTCACGAAACGTAGACTAACGGTCTCACAGGACGGGCATGAAATGCCTGCCCGCCAGCAAGCTCTCCTTGGCCAAAGGCAACGCACTCCACGACTGGCACGCCGAGGTCCTCGCTATCCGCGCCTTCAACCGCTGGCTACTGGACGAGTGTGGCAGCCACCTTGAAGGAACCGCCTCGGACTTTATCAGGAGGCGTGAAGCCTCAGAAGTGTCGAGCGACTCTCCCCAGCCGTTCGCCGTCAGGGACGGCGTCAAGCTGCACATGTACTGCTCCGAGGCGCCCTGCGGCGACGCGAGCATGGAGCTCACCATGGCGGCGCAAGAAGACGCCTCGCCCTGGGAAGTGCCGCCACCCGGGACCGCCGTCGCGGCGACCGCCGTCGTCGGGTCCCTCCCCGGACGCGCCTACTTCTCCCAGCTCGGCGTCGTCCGCCGCAAGCCGGCCCGCGGCGACGCGCCCCCGACCATGTCCAAGTCCTGCTCCGACAAGCTCGCCCTCAAGCAGTGCACCTCGCTGCTCTCCTCGCTGGCGGCGCTGCTCGTCCACCCGGCCAACGCCTACCTCTCGGCCCTGGTGCTGCCGGACTCGCAGCGCTCCGCCCAGGGGTGCGAGAGGGCCTTCTCGGCGCGGGGCCGCATGAGGTCCCTGACGGGCCGGCGGTGGCGCGGCGGCTACCGGTTCTCCCCATTCGAGGTGGCGGCGACGGCGCGCGAGTTCGGCTTTTCCCGGAGGAGCGTCGCGGCGCGGGCTGAGAGGGTGGCGGCGAGCAACCTGGCGGCGGCGTGGACCGCCAGCGGCGTCGACGAGGGGACGATGGGGGGCGTTCTGCAGGGGCGGAAGGCCTTTGACGCCAGGGGGGCGAGCGCGGTGTCCAGGAGGAGGATGTGGGAGCTTGCTGCCGCGCTTGCGGGGAGCTTGGGGCCCGACGGGGAGGCGTTGCGGCGCGCCGTCGAGGTGGATACGTATGCCCAGGTGAAAGGAGGAGAGCTCCTCGCCGACAGACGCGAGGTCAAGGAGAGCGCCAGGAAAGAGGGTTTGGCGGGATGGGTCGTGAACGTTGGCGACGACAGCTTCTCCTGTCCATAATGCACGCCAAGGTCGTCTCGCGTCTTGCCGATGGGACTCATCCAGAGCAGCTCACATTCTGACAGTCATATGATCACGCCGTCACACCATACACCATCGCAGCATGTCATGGGCTCTCACTGTCAATGTTGTTCCACCTTTTTGCATTGTTCATTATGCAGAGACTCGGTATTGCATTGGGGGAAATGAGCGTGAACCTCGTTTTTTCCCCCAGAGCTCGTCGTCTGTAAACGCTCATGAGATCCGTTTTTGGCGTGTGTCCGGCGGAGGGTGGGAATAAAAAAAGAACCAGGCAATAAAAAGGCCGTTCGTGTCGATCATTTGCGTTTTGGAAATGAAAGTACTTCTTTTTTTTTTCCCTTTCCCATTCCTTAATCCAGACGCTTCAGATGATAATATCCACGGGGACCCGGCACATCGAGATCAAACTCCCAACCAAAGCAAAAAAGGGAAGAAAGAACCGTTTGGGAGGGGGTGGCCTTTCCCTTAATTGACCTCTTTCATATTGGATTCGCTCTACTCGACCTTGCTCTCGAAGTTCTCACCCTCGACGAGTTCGGGGATGTCGTCCTCCTCGCCGTCCTTGCCCTCCTTCTGCATGTTCTGGTAGCTCTCGGCGAGCTTGCGGAGAGAGGCGAGGGAGTCGGGGCCGAGCTGGTTGAGGATGCCGGGGACGAGCTCGGTGAGCTCCTTGTCCTCACCGTTGCCGTAGATGGCGAAGGTGTTGGCGGGGACGGCGGCGTGGACTACGTGAGGGGTTGTCATCTTAGCAAAGGCCCGTCTGGGGTTTGTTTTGGGAGGGCAGAGCTTCCTCGACTAGGCAAGCGCAAAGAAAAAAACAGGGAGGTCATTACCCTTGGGAGCGGCGAAGTGGATGACGTTGCCGTCAGACTTGAACATGTTGACCTCCTCAATGGCCTGGATGGGCTGGACGTTGAGCTTCTTCAGGGCGGCCTGGAGCTTCTTGTCGTCGGCGGCGGAGCGCGCGGGCGCACGCTTCACCTTTCTGCGGGGCGTGCCCTTTCCGCTATCGTCAGGCGAAGAATCGAAACGTTAGTCATTGTAAACTGCGACAGCAATTGCGCGACGGGTGCACGGCTTGTGGGGTTTTTTATTTATTTATTCTTCTGTTTCGCTTTCGTAGGCTCGTCGAGGGAGGGAGGGAAATGGGATGGAGGGTAGGTGAGGGGTCATTTCTTCATCGGAGGTCACACATACCCTGCGCGGCAAACAAGTCAGTCAACCTCATTTTCAATCGAGCGACCGAAATCAATCAATCTCGGGAGCGGATTGACGAAAAAAACTTACCGATACGCGCCGAGGCGCCGAGCTTCTTGAGGCGTTCCTGAACGTCCGACATGATGACTTTTGACGGTTTGAGGGGGGGAGGGGGAGGGCGTGTTGGTTTTGCGGGTGGGGGAAAGAGTAAGAAGGAGCTGTGCTGTGCGAGGCCAGGGCAATTAGCAAAAATTGTGGTTGGAAGGTGGGAAAAACCCGGGCGGGCAGCCACCAACCGACCCCCCCTTCCTCTGGCGAGGCAAGTACAGACAGGGCCGACGAAGGGTTTCCCGTCCGGGCGCCCCGGCGACGGCGGAGCAAATGAAGCTGCTTACCGTAATTCGTTTGTCTCGTCACGTCCCGTATTGCTCTCAATATCGTAAGGCTGAGCCGCTTCCTGAGCTCTGGGCCAGCAACCTGATGATGGAGGTTTTGTGCGTGCCAAGAGTTTCCTCGCTTGCGGAAATAGTATGTGCCGAGTGGAGGTACGTATCGTTTTTTGTAAGTCGGGGGCAAGGTGGGCTCACCGAACGCACACCGAACCAGGTGGGGACCGTGGTAGTGAGCTTTTGGCTTTCCATCTGCTGAAGGGTCCAACAAAAGCGAATGCGGTGCCAGATCCCGCCGCGAACGAGATGCAGTGCTAGTTGATTGATGATGGTCAAGTTGAGCTTCTCTCTTCTCTTACCAGCACATTGCACCTTGCATGATGCGGCCCGACCAGCCGCCAAGACGTCGTTCGTGAGTCTTTGAACGCCACAGAGCCAACCATTAGAGGTTGTCATGGTATCTCTTATTGTTATACAGCCGTCCGCGGCATATCCTGAATCTCCAATCCCGTCACATATAGTACAATCTGTGGACGAGAGACAGCGCTTCAGTCCACATCATCCGAAAGCCCCGACTCTCTTCGCATTGTCTCTTGCTGAGCCTTCAGCTCGGCCTCCCTTCTCTTCCGTTCATTCACCCGCGCCACCCTTTGTCTCTCGATATCCTCGTCGCGTACAGTCCAAACTGTGACCCATTAGCTGATGCCAATCTCCGAACCGAAAAGTCGATACGCACTCGGCTTGTCCGACTTTGAGTACTCCTTCAACTTGGTGACGAATTGGTCAAACTCGGCCTGCGTCTTCTCGCGGTTGGCCAGGCTCCTCGCCTGCAGCTCGGGGTTGTATCTCTTGAACAGCTCCTCCTCCGTCGGCGACACCCACATGGTGAAGGCCGGGCCGCCAACGCAGATGGCTCCTCCGCTACAAGGCTTCGTCAGTCCGCTATTCGCAACGGGTTTTCTTCTTTGGGGGGGGTCTCTCGACGTACCCGAGCATCATCTTCCCCCACAACTTCCAGTTCGTAGCCTTCTTTGCCATTGTGCCTAATGTCCGAGGGATGGAACAGCGGTCGGGGTGCGGTGGCTCGACAAAGCTCCGGCGCTGGCGTCTGAGCTTTGGGCTTTTGCGACGAAGAGGCAATCCTCTCCCAGTCGATGACGAACCTGACGCGCTTGATTGGAGATCTACCAGCACCGTCCCGTTTGGGAAAGCGGTGGATAGCTGCCTCGCTTACCTAAGTAGATAGCGTGGCTGGACGATGCATGTCGAGAACTGTGGCTTGTGGCATTGTCGTTGGAATGTCTCATAGGCACAACAATATACCTTAGATACCATACCAGTAGTATTTAAATGTCAGGCCACATGAGTAACAGCATAAACCAATCACGGTCTCCAGATGCTTTGCCTCTCAATGTAGCTACGAGAGTCTGGTGTGGCATACCATGCTCTTTCAATTCGAAGCCGGTCATCGGCGACCCCCATGGACCCAACCTTACCTAGCAGTAGCACATGCAAGAAAGAGCCGTCACTGCAGGCTCGGGGCGCAGTAGGGCAACCTGTTTGCTCAGTCTGGGGCTATGATCCGGTCCAACAAGAAACGTTTGGTCATTGGCGTCGTGTCGAATCACTCGCAGGCAGGCAGGCAGGCGGGCAGGAGGCGCTCCGGGATCGATCGACGAGATGAAGAAATAACCCGACACGCCAGCGTCCGGAGTTGCAGGAACGCAAAACGCTATCTGGAGTGCCGCCCCCCAATCGCGAGTCGAAGTCGAGCGCCGGCCCCCGCGAGTTGCGGCACGACGTTGCTGGGAGCAAGGGGACACGAGAGAGAGAGAGAGAGCGGGCAGCTTGCCGCCAGGCCCAACGCATGCGCCATTGGTTCTTGTCACTCAAACTTACGTGCCCAGCATTGTCGTCCGCCTTTTCCCCCTCCCTCTTTTGTTTTGTCTGTTCGTTCTTTGTATTTTACCCCCCCACACCTTTGGGCCGTTGTCTGATGTGTAGTGTCGTGTGTGGTGGGTGGGTGGGTGGGTGTCTGACGTCTGCTGCCGTGGCGACACCGCCTCCTTGGCTTCGGGGGGCCGTTGTAACTTTTTTACTAGTACAGTGCTTGATTGCCTGCCCAGTCGGCGGGCAGCTTCGTGAACCGAGCATTGGCGTCTGAAGCCCCGGGACTCCGACTCCATCCCCCCCCTATCGCCAGGGAACACCAGTCTTGACCGTGCAGCCCTTTTCGCTTCCCAATGCGATGGAGTCTGCGGCTGTTGGGGTGGGCACGAGGGTTTGCGGCTGACGACTTGTCGTTTGGGCGGTTCCCACCCCCGGGCAGCGGCCGAGAAGTGGATGGGAGGCGAGCAGGAGATAAACCCCCGTGACACCGTCGTTAAGCGATGCGATAGGGTATTGGTGTCGAGGCCTCCCGAGGATGGTTCGAGGGCTGATTTGACGAATGGCGTGGCTGCGAAGGCATCCGGCCACAAGGACCATCCATCTTTCCTCCCACCATGTGGAGAAAATCCTTACTACACTACTACACCTACTCCGTACTTCGTAATTACTTGCCTTGCGGGATGGGAGTGCGTTTCGACGAGTCATCATCGCCAGGCCCGCCCGCCAGGAGGAGGAGGAGGAGGAGGAGGAGGAGGAGGAGGAGGGGATAGTACTAGCGGCGGTGCTTCGGGGTGGCTGCGTGAACCAGGCATTTATTTTGGTGCCAATGAAGGGGGTTCACGCAAGCGGTTCAAGCAGCAGCAGCAGCGCCGAGAAACAGGGTGGAAGAGGACGGGAAGCCGGGGAGATGAGACGAAATGCGCACAGAGGCTGCTACGAAACCTGCTGGCGCGTGGCCGATGGGAACGTGTACATTAGATTAGTAGCCAAGGGTCGCACAGGGTCGTCGAGAGCAGAAGGGTCACAAGAAGTCTTGGCTATCGATTCCAAGGCTTAACGCTCATTGACCTTGTTACATCTGCTCTCTGACACCCGATGATGCTACAATCGTACATTCTTCTACTCCAAGGGAAACGGTCAGTAGGAGCCGCATGGATACTGGTCAACCCTTCTGGACCCTTACAGCTTCACGGCATGCATGTGTCATCATCTTACTGGAACCCCTTCCTCTCGATGGCAGAGCCTAGGGTGCCAGACGCTCGAAAGGGGGAGCTGACGGGTCCAATCAGGGTCGCCACCAGGGGCGGAAGGGAAGGGGGGGCTGACGGCGCTCTACGTACTAAGTAGTATGTAATACGGATACACAGTGGGTAATTGCTCGCTTCGGAGAGACACAAAAAGAGGGAGGGAGGGAGGCAAGGAGAAGAAGGGAACAAGGAGGGAGGGGGGGAGAGAGAGAGAGAGAGAGAGAGAGAGAGAGAGAGAGAGAGAGAGAGAGAGAGAGACAGAGGGCGCATTGCAGCATTGCTCGTTGGGCGTGGTTTCCTGGGGTCGATCCTTGTGTCTTAACAGGTCGCATTCTGTACGACCAGGTCGGGGGGAAAGTCGGGGCCTGAACTGAACAGGCGGGATGCTTGCTCACTTCCTTGCCCAGATGGCACGGCATTGGTTTTCTTTTCTTTTTTCTTTTTTTTCCGTCCGTGTGGAAAGCAAAACCCAAAGAAGGGCGGCGGCAATGAGTCGGAGCCCCAAATCGGAGGTTCAGATGTCTCTGGGCTGAGCGGAAGAGGAAAGTAAAGTTTGGGGGTCCATCGATCCAGCTGAAGAAGGCCAATCTGGGACAATTGGAACCCCGCAAAGCACGCAAAGCGGTCGTCGTATGGCCCAGATTGTCGCCGTCTTTTCTCATTCTGGCAAAGAAAGACAGAACAAGAGAATGTGTGTGAGAGAGAGAGACACACACACACCCACACCCAATCTCTCACTAAGGACAGAGGATCCTGTTCGCAGTGGAGACGGATGCGCTGCGGGGGGGGGAGGGAGGAGGGGGCGTGGGACCCATGTGCCAGCAGCCATGACCTCAGTTCCAAGTCGCGACACTGGGAGGACCCTCGCTCCAGCTGTCGGACGAACCTTTGCCTTTTTCGGGGAGCAGGCACTACAACAAACTCACGTTGGGACGTATACCATACACTGAAGTGGGTAGGTATTGGAGCTCGGCCGATGGCGCAGGGTAAGGCGTGGCCCAACAAAAGCCAGCATTGGCTTGCTAGAAAGCAGTTCTATTGAGCCGCTTATATGCTTAGCAGTACTTTAGCACACCGGTAGTCCTATGTATAAATGGGCCTTGTAACGGGCGGGGACGGGCGGGGAGGGTCGGGAGGCGGTGTTTCTCACACGTGCGTACGCCGCCGTCTACTATAGTAATAATGTATGTAGTGACTTTGCGGACGAGGCACCGATGCTACCGCAGTATTGTCGAGTCGGTGGAGGGGGGCCCGGCCCTCCGCAGGACAGGGCACGACTAAAGTACGTAGTAAACTCTGGAGCTAGCGGCGGCAGTGCGCGCTGTGCATCCGTACCTTGCCTTAGTGAGGTACCCTATCACGTTGTTTGGGCTGGCGGGCAGCGTAAGGTGCCGGAGTAGCGTTGTATTGCGTGGGTGTGCAGCGTGCGCTGTGGGATCAAGGTAATCTCGGGTCGTCAATGGCGACGATCGAGGGGGTCACCTGAGGTCGTCGTCGACGATGCAGAGAATGACAAGATAGGGAAGCCTAGACGGTGACAGGAGTGCTAGCGGGAAGGAGAGGGAAGGGAAAACCAAAACAGCGAATAAGAGAAAAAAGGAATACAAATGCCCCTTAATCGGCCGCGCGGGGGGGTGGTGGTGGTGGTGGTGGTGAGTCGGCATAAGCATATCCGTACGTGCGAGATGAACGGAAGAGGCTCCCGGGTCATAATAGCACCGCCCTATCCACGACTACACGCATAACATAGCTACCCAGCGCGGCTTCGACGACATGATTACGATGACGACGAGGATAAGCCGGCCGTGGCTCGGGAACCGCAACAATGTCCGGGACGATGGAGGGACACGGTCCCCGGCGGCGGAGGCTTCATACACGGCATTGTCGGCCATGTTGCTCGGGTAGTCTAGTGTAATGTAGCGTAGGTATGGTACTATTAACGGCGGTCATATACCACCCATCATGATTTATTTTTATATTTTTTCCCGTCTTCTTCTTCTCCTCCTTCTTTTGGGCTGTTTCGTCAGCACTGGCGCTTGTGGGATTAGAGTTGCGGCTCACCAAACACGTCGATGAGCATCGCGAACTCACGGACACGGTCACAGTCAGTCGGTAGAAATTATTACAGTCGCTGACGCCTGGCTGTGTAGGTAGATGGTTAGTTAGTTCTTCAGTGTCTCCATGTGGTAGAGAGACATTATCTGGACTCGGTCAAAGTACCCATACATGCGTGCATGCATGCATACATTATATTACGTGCAGCATCCATCGCCTGCCACAACGGCTGCTCTATGTACTGTATTTTGCAACGCATACGGGGCGGGCCTGGCGGACCAAATCGCGCGAGACGACGACACACACACCGCCCGCCCATTGTTGGTCTACCTTTCTTCGTCCTCGTCCTTGATTCTTCATGTCCAGGGGGGGCAGCCAGCCAGCCAAAGTACACCGTACACTACTTACTTCCCTTCGAGGCACAGCGCCCTGGTCTCCACAAATTCGCATCTGAAGTACCTTATAGGGCGTAAGAAGATACACAAGGTACCTACATATGGTACCTGGGCAACTCCCCAGATAAAAGTATATGTACAGGTACAGGCCCCCTACTACCTGTACGTACCAGTATTCAATCCAACTCAAACCTGTAGATGCACCCGCCCTCCGCCTCCTTCCCGTTGCCCCGGCCTGCTCTTCCCATTCCCACACGTCACGCACACAACTCACACTACTTACTCACTACACCAAACTCATACTCCGTCCACACGTGTACACACACACACACACACACACATACATCAACAACATAACACAACACAACACGACACGACACTGCAGAGCGGACACACTCTCCTCCATCTGCCCCATTCGCCCTTTTTTCTCTCTTTTTTTTTTCTTGCATGTGGACGTGTGCATGAACCAAACCTCATCCTCGCCCTCTATCGCTT
>MU846487.1:0-20894 GCA_030867225.1 Colletotrichum caudatum
GACCGGAGGGCATACAAAAGGAAAACTTTGCAAGAACCCAGGGTTAGGAGAAGGCAGATCGGAATAATCGTCACAATTGACCCCTAACTACGCCACTCGTGGACCCCTCTACTCGGTGCGAACCCAGCCTCTGACAACAAAGTTGTCCCCATGAACCTCTCCCCGCTGCCGAGACACATATATGAAAGGGAAACCGGGGTCGGGATGGGTAAGCCAACCGCACTTACTGTTCATCTGGGCCCAATTTAAATCATGGACACGACTCCTTATTCTGGATGACTTGCGAAATAGCTGCTGCATACTCTTAACATGAAATAAAAGCTCATCCTGCTTAGAATCGGTCACAGTTTGGAGGTGTGCTGCTTAGAATTCATTCTTTGAGAGTGATTAATCTCGTTAAGGCAGTCTGCATGGCATGGGGCCTGCGTTCTAACACAAGAAGGTAAAAAGCCAGTAGTAGTGGCAATTGTGACGATCTTTTGGCACTGTTGAAGGTGTCTCATGAATGAAACAACCGCAACCCTTTCTGTGACAGAGCTGAAAGTCTTGATGAGCTCCGTTAAATGAAGTGCAGAAGACAATCAGTTTCTGTTGCCGGTAGCTAGCCTGAAAACGGGTTCCATCAAATGCGACCATTCTCTTGTGCAATGCCTATAAGCGGTGTATTCATGGATGTATCTCCGGGCTCTCTTGCTGCTCACCAAAACACGCTGCTTTAGAGGTGACAGCAAGGATAAGCCCACACTAAGCGAGGGTGGCAAGGGATGGCTGCGGTCGTCGAATAATACTCCAGGCAGTTATTGTCGCACATAGCATTCGTCCCCACTCCCTTGACCGGAAACGGCACGCCGTAAGTTTACCTTGGGGGCGAAAGGGATAACATTCCCGGGCACAAATACGGAGTACATGAGACGAGTCAGGATCGGGTTCCGCGCACTACGGCAAATGTTGCCGTCAACCTTACACAGGCACATCCGAGTCCCGGTAACCGGGGTGAATTGAATGCGCAGTGCAGATCAATCCGAGCGTGCTGTCACTCAGGATCACCTGTAACAGCAGTCACACAGTCTAGGACAATCATGTTGCGCTTAGTAGCTGCGTCATTATGTCCCGGGTTTCGGGTTTCCGAATTAACTATAGTTCAGACTCATCTGAAAGAGTGCTCCCATGTAATGGTCCATTTTGAGGGTCTTATTGACGGGTCGCTACCAGCACGAGTTTGGACGATCAGCTGCGTGGGAGCAAAATCGGATGATTTTGCTCAAAGTCGAACCCCGCAAGATTTGCAAGAGTTGATCTGGCGAATGCAAAATTTGTCAAGCCTGGCCAGTCTGCATCCATGCCCTTGTAGCTTGCTAAAGCAGCTTGATCAGTCAATCATACTTGTAATCGGGTTTTGAGAATTGTTCGAAGATCGTCAAAGATTTGAAGGGTCGTGACGGACAGTCTGTGTGCAAGTTTAGGCGTTGAACTCATAGGCAAGTCGATCTGCGTCTGCCAAGACTCGGATCATAATAGTGCGGTGCGATTAAATTCTGGGGAAACCCGTTTTTTCTGTCCAAGTCTTGGCATAAACAAAAGTCTTGGCACCGAACATGTGCATCACACGTTCGAATACCACCTCCTAATCTTCAGGGATACAATATCCCTGATCATTTAAAGATGCCTGAGCAAGCGTGATTTGAATAAGTAAAAGAGCGAGCACGCTTCAGTTGGCGGGACCAGCACCATCCTAGATTAAGTTTGTGTAAAAAAAGGGGGCATTCTAAGTACCCAGGTGCTCACCCTATGTGGGACCGCCTTGGACAAATACCTCAGTGCTGTCGCACTCTGTGTGCAGGGATGTCTTCCTGTGAAAAAAAGCTTGATTCAAAGAGCCGGAACCCGCAAAGGACGGGCAGGACCACTCCAAGCTTGGAACGACGACGTGGCCAGGTAGCCTGGCTTAAACCATGGATGCAGCTATTGCTAGACCAGCTTGCAGCACTGTACTGTTTGAGCAATTGCAATGGCCGGATGGCCCGGCTTCTACTTTAAACAAGTCATGTTACAGGATATGGCTCAAAGATACTATCACGAGTAACGTAGGCGTGTTTGCGGTACAACAGGGAACTAGATGGTTGGTAAAAAAAGACGTCACCTGAGGCTTCAAGATGTGACGGGAGAGCCCATGAGCATTAGCAGTCGGTAAACAGAGGATATCTATATAAAGGCCTCGGTGGAATCTTCGTTTTCCAATTCTTCTTCTTCTTCACGCCAAAGCATCAACATTCTTTAGTCTATTACATTCTTCAATCTTTACATTCGTCCCGTGCTGCGCGCGGTCGACCGTTTAACAGTCATTATTTTCTACGACCTGGAGTCATTCTTTTATTACACGCACACAAGCTGTTCAACATGAGGTTTACTACCGCCACACTCATTACTCTCAGCCTTCTGGCCGGTAACGTCGTTTCTGGTTAGTACATTCTATCTGCAAAAGCCGTGGCATAAAGCTCCATCCAATGAAGATAAAACTTGACTAACAAGCGCTCCAGCTCCCACTGCGCAGATCAACGACGTTGCTGTTCCTGTCGAAGCCCGTGCTGCAGACTTCGTGGGCGAAGAGTCCGCTCGCCTCGAGGCCCGCAGGAAGGGCAAGAAGAAGAAGGCGAAGAAGGCCAAGGCTGCTGCCAGGGACATTGCCGACCTCGAGGCTCGTGACGATGCTGACGGGGACGACGATGTTGCTGCTGTCGAAATTCGTACAGCAGGACATGCGGCCGACGATGCCCATCACCTAGAGGCCCGCAAGAAGAACAAGAAGAACAAGAAGAAGGGCAAGAAGGCTAAGAAGGCCAAGGCTGCTGCTAGGGATGTTGCCGACCTTGAGGCTCGCGATGAAGAGGCGGGTGTTGCTAACCTCGAGGCTCGCGGCGAACAGGTGGATGGCTTTGCTCACCTTGAGGCCCGCAAGAAGAACAAGAAGAACAAGAAGAAGGGCAAGAAGGCGAAGAAGGCCAAGGCTGCTGTTTAAATTGACGACAACTTATTTAGGGCTGGGTGGGAGAAAGGAACATGTCGCTAAACCCGCCCATGGTACTTTCAATGGCTGCAGACTTTGAAGTCTTGGTACGGCGACAGCATGAATTTACCGGTATATGATAAGATCATTCGGTTATGTATCTTTAGGAAAGAAGCATGCAACAGATTGCAAACATAGTTATAGTCTGAGAACAGAAAATTGGATATTCTTTCGGACATTAACTTACTCTCTCGACTGGTGTGATGCTCGCATGTGCTGGTATGATTTAGGTCGTACAGTACATTGGCGAGTACTAAGCATGGAAAGATGTATGTGTTTAAAATATTCGTTGCTCAAATCATTTTTTATCGACGCCATAGTCTTAACGCCTGTAGTGGTTGCTTCCCTTTGGATTTTGCCAAGACAGCCTGATCTTCGTTCCCGTCTACACCTAGGCGATCAAGCCAAGAGATACCAAGATCAGATATACGGGTGATCAACAGTTATAGCAGTGATCCGATCGACTTTGTATATCGAGTCATGATCCGAGCTACTAGTTGAGTGTTGGCCTCGCCGCCTGAAACCTGTGAACGGGCTGGGTTTCACCACACCGAACAGCCATGTCAGTATGATAAGAAGTGAGCCCTAACATGTAGACATATCAAACGTGAAAGCTTGAGAGACGTTTAAGCTAAAGAAATCAAAAACGTGTTGAAACGCAGGGAAATCATCCCTTCTTTGGTAGTTTACTTCTGCTACGCTTCATGCTTCGAGGCATTTCCCGTCCTATGTACCCGTGCAGAATGCTCACATCTCATCGTAGTAGATTCACGTGCACACTCTGAATTTCAAGTCACTCAAGGCTATTTTGATTACTACCTTGAAGGTAATGGTTCCAAATTTGATATGCTGATCGGAGCTGTGGATTTGATACGCTAGCACTCGCCCTCCCTAGCAAATCTGAAAGCCCAAAGCCAATTCTGGTTCGATCCGCTAAGCGGAGATGCCCAGACCTGTCGAGGTTAGTCAACAAATGTAACAAATTTCCCTAATTGATAGCTGAGAGGGTTTTACAAAGTAACATTCACTCTTCTCCACGATGGTATATTGTGATTAGTGCATGACAATAGGTATCGACGAAAGTCGCTAAGCCAGTCCTTCATCAAATCCGAAATTTATAGTTACAAGTTCGCAAGAACCTTGTCCAGGATTTCCCGCAGAAGCTCTGGCAAGGATTTCATTTTTCGAGAAAGAATGTTAATTATCCTCGACAGTTCAAGCCTCGAGGCTAACATCATGCTACTCTAGCCATCAAAAGTGTATCAAAAGCTTAGAGAGGCAGCACATAACAGGGGTATGAAGCTGTAGCTTCAACGATGGGTTATCTAAAGTATATGTTCAATAAGTGTACACTATAGTCCCAAATATCATTTACTAGGGCGTCTTCCCGTGCTGCAGCCCATAAAATCAATGCAGTCCGTCATTTTTCCACCCGCGTTGTAATAAGAGAAAAGAACAGAGAAATAAATAACAACATTTGAATACCTGAAAAGTGAGCTGTTAAATTCAAGGGCCTATTCTCAAAGTTTTTATGTTGACGTTGGCGCATGCCTTTCTTTTGTTCCTTTAGTGTTTTGCATTTTCATCATATATTAGGAAGCTACAGGGAACCGGCACATGATGCTCAACCGCCAGCTGAAGCACAGGGTCATCCTTTGTTCCAAGACGTATTTGAGTCAGTATTCTAGCGGGAAAATGGTTGATTGCAATCTTCTGTTGACTAGGCGCGTGCAGCGAGAGTAGAGAGTATGTATTAGAAACTGTTTCCATCATTAATTGAGGGGGGAACAATCGGGAGATTCTCATCAAGTCATCGCGCCCGATGATTGAGAACTAGCTATGAATAAACCCTATGAAAACGATATTTTGAACCTGCTAACCTGCTATTGTCTTTGGCAACAACACCGCTTTCCCTTAAGTTTTGCGTCCATTCTCGCCATTCATATCAATGCGCAATTCAAGTATCTTCTGATGGAATAGCGGTGTAAGACAGGAATGCGCTAACAATATTGTTTCTGTGTGGTTCTGATGTACTTCTACTATGAATGACAACAAGATGGACGTCAAAACGTTATGTGATCAGAGCCAAGGTTGTCCCTCTAATCTTTTCACCTGGTCGAATGTTATCACTACCACGCATAATTGCACCTACTTTGCAGGTTGCACACTCAATATACTGTTTCTGTAGTGTTTGTTTAACAATCGGTCTAGGATAACATGTTGGGATTAGGGCAGTATGAAGCCAGATGGCACCCTGAGATTTGAGAACGTCCTTAAACATTGATTGAATAGCTAATGAATAATGCCTATCTAAAGACGAGAAGAATGCTTGACTCCTAGCTTATATGCCCAATGGTTGGCCTGGTCTCGACAAGCAAGATAAAAACAAGCCCGGTGTTTTTCATTGTAGATGTCTGGGTGCCACCAAGTGTCCCAGATATATGTAGAACTGGTCCAGAACTGATGAAGCTTTTCGAGCGGTATGTACGAAGGACAGTGTAGTAACAAGCATTGCGCAGACAAAGGTAAAAACTCTCGTCCAACAACGCGGCAAACTTAGCAAGCGCTTCATGAAGGGTTCACACTGTCATAAGGTCGACTGCAACAACCGTAAAGGCCAAATTGTTGTAATAGCTTCAGCAGCGATCGACAAGGGGCCCATGGGACGAAATCGAAGTGTGATCTGGCCCAATTACTGAACCAGGAGAATTCGACGTGGAACTTGTTGGAATGGAGTGTGGAACAGAAGAGTTTCACAATTGATGAGTTGATCAGATAGGCTGCACATAATCGAGAGGCCGCAAACCCGGGGACTGGTCACTCTGGGCAACAACGAGACGGCCGTCCTAGTCATGCGACTTGCTTCATACCGAAACAGCACCGTGCGCGGCCTATTCAAGTAACTGGGACTCATCCACCAATTCTCTGAAGGTGGATTAGCCAATGACATTGCTGGCAAGATGGGAGCAGGCAAAGCTTGCTGGTAGGTATACTTTCGGGATGATAAGAATGACTATATATGCAATAAATCTCGTCTAGGGGATACTACCGCGACAGGACTTGAAGCTTACAAGCAGGGTAATATGGAGGAAGGAGTCCAGTCATAATATATTGATGAAATGATGAATATAATCGCCCTAAACCCCCATAAGAGGCCTAGCGCAGCTCATCCAGTAAATGTAATATCACAGTACGTAAAACCTAATACGCGGAGCCTCTGACCTGTGCCGTATCTCAATGTCTTAATACAGTATAGATTACCCAGTAACGCAGAGCAACTGCTAAATCTGACTTCACTTCAACCATGGCGCGAACGACCTTTAGGCGCCGGAACGTTGGCGACAACCGGCGATGATGGCACTGTTGAATCTACCATCAAGGTCGTGATGGCTTCGCGCCAGTCATAATATATACCTTGATAGTTATTATTTTACTTTTTCTTTTCTAAAATGGACAAAAACAAAAACCGAAAGTCCAGGTATCGGTTACGTAAGAAGTCAGAACTCATCTTCTATAAGGGAGGCCCGTTATGCTTTTTACTGAAGGGAAATAGGGAGGATGAATTCCAAAGAAAACCAATCCATCCACCGTATTTAGACTCATTTACACCTGCAAGGCGAGTCGGGACAAATAATTATAACACCAAACTCTTCTCAAAAACGAGACAAATGAGTATAAAGTAAGGCTTGGCAATACAAACTAGTTCCTTGTTTTTTCAATGGCGGTGCAAAGCTGATCGAATGTCAAATCTACATGGTCAACTGGTTTCTCGTCAACCTCCACTGTGGCTGCTTTGTTTCACTAAGGGACGTGGTTTTGTTTACACTTAGCGGCGGAGCTTATTATCTGAATGTCCGTCGGTATTCAATTGATCAGATCACCAAAGCCATCCAGATGACGGTTATGCGCCGCCATAGCTGCTGTGATATCCATGCCGCGTCTGAATAGATCTCATATTAGGCGAGTTCAAAGACCTTCTGAAGGACCTTGATGTCCTCATATGACGTGACGGTTAGACATCAGCGTAATAAGGGATTTTTATCATGATAGATGTCACAATTCGCAAGGCTCGATGGCGGTCTGTGAATGAATGAGTTAAAACTAAGAAGCATAATATAAGGTTTGAGAAGACAGCACGTCGAGAGAACTTGAGAACCAAGCCGCCTGTGGAAAAGCTGCAGACATCTAACTTGGCCATTGATGCGGGGAAGTTTGCCAACACACGGTGGCACACTTCAAGTAGCTTTTCAACCGCTTTATCAAACGTCTCACTAAAGACGAGAATAGTCTAGCGGGAATAGCACGAAACAAGAACTTCCCATGCATTAAACGCCGTTTTTTTCCCCTCCCATGTTCGTAGGAGACTGTCCACATACACGCGCGCACACATACAAACACACACGCACATAACATGCGTAAAGATGAGCCCACGGATACATAGTACAACAATCGACATCTCATCCACTTTCCTCTCTTCCTCAACCCTCATAAGCAGGGATATCCCTGGTCTGCTCAGGCTGACTCAGCGTTCTGGACTCTGGAAGACCGCCGCACAGTTGCATCCCGCAAGACTGATGTCATGTTTGGATCGCAGGTGCGGGGCTGCCGCTGTGGCCCCCAAAGCCGCAATGATTTGCAGCGTAGCAAGCCGTGGTGGTCGGCCAGGTGGAAGCGCTCTCACTCTCTCCCCTCCCCGCGCTGTGCTGTGGGGTGAAACCCTGTTTGGGCCCTTGACTGTGCTGTGCAGCCGCGAGGCCTGACGTCACCCCGAGTCGAGAAAAGCAGGAATTCAAGGTTCGTTCAGCAATGAGAGTAAACTCTGGGACATGGACGTCAACTTACGCGCAGGGGCCTGCGTGACCGAAGACATCATACGCCATATCAATTATCCCCAGTCCCTTTCCCTCCCGAGATCCCTTTTACTGCCTTCTCTCCCAGCCTCCATTGACGCACATAGTCCGATACACCAACTTGCACAAGCCCGATCAAATCATTGGGACGACGAGGACGACGACAACAACAACAACAACAACAACAACAACAACAACAACAACAACAACAACAAACGCCAGACCCTACAAATACTTTCCATTACCACATACCATTAGCAACCTCACAACATAGCCGAGGTAGAAAGAATAGAACAGAAAGAAGCCAAAATGCCTTCTGTTCTCGGTCTGACCACCGACCCCTCCCCCCATGGACCCGGCGCCGAGGAGCGTCAGAAGAAGAAGAAGAAGCAGCCCCAGTTCCAGGGTGGTGGAGAAGATGTCAACAACAAGCAGCTAGCCCGTCGCGAGAAGCCCGGCGGCGAACGCAAAGCATCCTCATCGCAGTCCCCCCCGGCTCCCGAAGAGAAGAAGAAAAAGAAGAAGACCAAGGAGAAGAAGGAAAAGGCAGGCAAGCAGATGCGCCACTACTCGTCCGACGAGGAAGAGGACTCGGAGGACGAGGGCCCCCTCAACACCATTAAGCTGCGTAACCACGCAAAGGCCATCGAAATGGAGACGCTCCTCTGGGGCGCCCTCTGCCACAAACCCAAGAGCGCCCTGAAGTACATAGGGAAGGGCGCCATCATGTGCAATCCCATCCTCTTTGGCGACAACGAGGTCTACTCAGAGCGCTCCGAGCCCACCCTCAAGGAGATGCTCAAGGAGCACGCCGACCCGCCCCTGAGCTTCAAGATGCACAAGCCTCACGTCTGCGAGGTCGGCCTGATGGCCATGTCAATCTGCTGCGACGTTACCTTCTTCCGCATGGGCGAGGACAACACGCTCGAGGCCGAGGAGTGTAGGATCTCATCTAGTTGGAGACAGTGCGCTAGCGGAGACTGGGAAATGGGCAGCTGCATGGCCGGATGGCAGGACTAAAGCGCGAGCATATTTGGCATAGCATGGCGCCATTGGCTCGCGGGTGTACGAGTTTCTTAATTTGCCTGTGGCGTTCATTAGTACTTTCTTGCACGGTTCTATCTCCAATTGTAATTTACCACGGTCTGTAATGAGTTTCAGCCTTGCCTCTTCCGTCCATAAAAACTTGAACAATGAAGCTCTCGACAATACCTAAACTAGAAAATATTCGCCTCACGCTGCCCAACGTACAACGCACTGGGTTTGGGGCGAGTTCGGAGCCGTCTGACAGCCACTTGTAGTGTTTTAAGCCGCTTTTTGATTGCAAACGCGCGCGCGCAGCAGCAGTCCCGCCCGCACACTAATCGTCGCGAGTTAAAGCACACAGCAGGGCATATGATGATTGAAATCAGGAACGCTTACTTCTATGAAAAGATAGACTGCCAAAAGGGAGGTCCGATGTATAGAGGACACGAGAAATGCGGGTAACGAACGCGACGTGGCATGCCACCTCACGAGGCTGCTGCGCATAAATTATGAAGCCATCGTGACACTATTCATCATCATGCCAAGCTGGCCCAGGGGCTCGTCCGGACAAGTGACGACCTCATGTCGAGCCGGTAGAACTGGCCCTGGGCGGCGGTCAACGGCCACATGCTCACAAGCGCCACTTCTTCCAGGGCCATGGAGTCGGCGACTCGGTGTGTGGGGCACGTGAGGTACTCAGCGAACCGATATGTTCGCGTTCAGTCCTATTACTTCCATTTCCAGAAAAGTGTGGTTTGCGTCTTCCTTCGCTTTTCCCTTGTACCTCATTGTCGGTTCTATTACTGCGTACCAATGCACACCTTTATATCCAGCTGCTGCAAGCCTACGACCGGATTAATGCAGCCTTTTTCTGAGAAAAAAGCAATATTGACCAGAAAAAGAAGAGTTCCCTCTATCCCTGATCGTAAACTATGCTAAAGAACCGGACTCGGAAACACAGACGGATGAAAGTGTGACCTTATCTAGGCCACTTCTGTATGTCTAAAGGAGGTGAAGACCACATACCTAGTACACAACGCTGGTAACTGACTTCCTTATCGTACAGGAGATGAACAAAGGCCCTGTGACTAACTCTGTTCTCTTGGAACAACTCGTAAGGGGAAATGACGTCCACTGGGCCTTGAGGGCACTACGTGGATCACTCAGACGTGTTCAACAGTGAATAAACATATAGGAAACAGCCCCGTAGTATCCGGAGAGAAACGTCTTTTTGATGAGAGATATTCTAACTGATCAAATCGTATGTCTCGGTGTGCACGTGTGAGTAAGGCGTGCCAAATGTCCAAGAAAATATATGTGTTGTACCCGTTGACAACTCTTGCAGAACGTGGTCAAAGCCGAGGTAGAATGTCCTAGAGTTGTGCCTTTGTGGACCCCCCGGCTTTCGGAATCGAGGTAGATTATGGAGGACTACCAGGAGAATGAGCCACGCTTGACCTTAACATTGAACAGGTAGTTGTTAAACAAGCGGGCATTACCTAGTTGGGACGCAAACTGGGCAACCGAACAGGAGGGGTTCTCTCCCACTTATTTTAACGATCCTTCAGGAAACGATCTGTCGTAGACAAAAATGGATCAAGAATTGCCGAGCAGCAATTGTGGCTTAAAGCACCTTGCGACACGATCCAAATAGAGCTGTAGGCCCTAGCTGAATTCCTCTCTATACAGGCCAAACCATCCTTGGATCGCGTGCTGCGGCGCCTGTTGTGAAGTCAATACGCGAGAGATCGACCCTGGACGAGACAAAAGAGCGCTTCGTACCATTTTTGATCATGCTTGATACTGAATCAGCCCACAACATACGCGCCAGTGTAGTAGTTTGCAAGTATGCAGATATGGGCATTATCCGTTTGAGTGCCCCCCTCTTAGCAGCCCAGCGATAGGATTTTCGACCGGGCTAGATGTCTACGTGGTTCCTCCAAACCTGATCAGCCTCTTTCCGAACCGATCTGTTGGGCGTGAGGTATAACGGCCCCGCAGGGGCAACTATCTAGGATTGGCTAGGATTAAATACTATTGGCAGAAAGATTCAATGCATTTGATAGGAGTGTGACCACTGCCACTCTTGCTAGATTTATAATAAAGGGTGGCGACGGCAAAGATGAATATTAGACACAAGGGTCTATAATTACAGCAATAGAGCAGCTATAGAAAGACTTGGACTCCTGCTCTAAGATATTACCTTAGGCTGCTACAGTTATCTCCTCTCTAATATGGTGGCAGGATCTGCTATTGACATGATTTTATTATGACTTACTGCATACTATCTGTTGGCAGTGTGGGTTATTTCTCATCGCCTTGCCGAGGATATCCCAGCTGCGCCAAACTGGCTCAATAGATCCAATACGTAGTACGCTTATGTCTTGAGCGGTGTGTTGAATGGTTGGGAAGAAAACCGGCAAGAGCTCCATATCTCCGCTGCCAATTTGTCCATTGGGCTTGGATAGCTCTTAGGGAAGCCATTGATGTGTGACAAGGCAATGAAGAGAGGCAAGAATTTAGATTTATCCGGACTGTACAGTTTGCCGCTTATGGCAATCGATGGGCAGAAAAGGTCAAGGTGTGTTGGATCGGCACTTAGATGCGAACTATAAACCGAAACCTTGGATGACACGATGATAATAAGTAGTTAATACCCAATTCAAATCCCACATTCATATCCCGGCCCAACAGCTGAACATCCAATATGAAGGTTCTTTCAAGTAGTTAGCTAGCATATAGCTTGCGCTTGCTTCAAATTGACAATGGTTTACAATTGCACACCGTAGCACATTGATGGTTCGGGGATTGATGCTGCAGTGATCAGGCTGCCCAAGAAGAGCGATTTCAAACTAGGAAATCACCTAGAGATCGTCTTGACAATATGCCGAGTTTGCAGATCTCCTTCAGCCAAAACCGCAGCGATGTGCCCAAAGAAAAGAAGAATGTTGTTCAAGTAAACATGTCAAACCGTTCCCTTCTCATAGGCTAGCGGACAGTCTCCTTGGAAGTTATTAGAATGTTTCGCCGCCAGTAAAGTTTTGCGTCTTGCCTACTTTTAATAGACAGGATGGTGAGATGGGACTGACCCCGAACAGCCGTCAAAGCAGGTCGCCACTAAGGGTTGGACTGATTGGATGATCACATGGTAGGCTGCAGTAACAACCTATATATCGTGGATAAAGAATAACTGGATGACTTGGTAGGCAGATATGAAAGAAGTCGAGTAACTATGGATCTCGCAAAGTATCAGAATTTCATCATAGTAGCGTTATCCCATTAGTAAATGTCGTGCATTGACACGCTATCTTGTTGAAAATGACTCGAAAACAACTTGGGGCAATGGACGTACCTGGATACCCCTGTACCAGGATTATATGGGAACCAAGCAGAGTAATTGGATAACTGAACCCTCTGACAAGTGAGAGCACAACTAGCGGTGCTCAGAAGGGGATTTCATCATACTACTCCGCAGGCAGCTGTTTCATAGATCCGAACGTTGATGACAGGGTGAGATGTAAATATCGTAAACATAAGAAGAAAGGAAGGGTCCGAAGGGAATACTTGAGCATATCACATACTTGCCCCCAAACTGTACAGATTGACGCATGGGGTCAGCCTGGTCCTATAGACACCTGTAGAAATGCTCCCAGTCAAATCATGACCCGTAGAATAAAATAAAAAAAAGAACCTAGTGTCATAATGTTGGTGTCGCGGAGCTGCATCGTATCCAATGAAGTGAAAGGACGTTCTGGAGATCGAAACCGTCAGCGGGCGCTTGACTCGTCAAAGCGCGCCTCTAGGAGCTAACCATGACCAGAAAGGCGCAGCAAACTGGGACCAGCTTAATCAGATGCATTGTAGAGCTGAATGAAGCAGTCCTTTTCGATTGGGTAGGGTTAAGTGCATAGAGCGTGCACGTTGAGATTCATATTCGGTCGCGACACGGCTGTGACAGTGATAACAACTCAAACAGTCCGTTCCCTGGATGACTGGGCCCATAGGCGGCCCGAGATGTGTTACAATAAGAAGTACAAGTGCTCGCTCTGTTCATCACGGCAGACGTGATGGTAGCAAGACTGGACGAAGGAGGTCAAAGAGTTCTCTTCGCCTTGGCAAGCGAGAATTGCATGTACGGGAGGCCGAGGCAGATGCCGTCCTATGAGACCAAAGCTTGTGTTCGTGCTTTCTGGGAAATAGCTCCGGTGCACGGAGCTTGAAGAGTCTGGAGCTAGCGGCAAGTAGACTAAGTTTCGCCTTGCTGTCCCGGTGTATATGCGCAAGTCTGTGGTGTGCTAGACTTTTATCGGACGTTGCTGTATCACAATGTGGAAACATGGGATCAAGTATCCAACAGTCCTTAATATCCCATCAACTGCTTTTAGTACTGCGTGAGGCCCATAGCTCCTTACGTGGTCCTGTCCACGTAATGACAAGGTGCCGCTTGCCGATTCTTTCCAAGGATACTGAGGAGGCTCTTCCTTGTTTACACGCCTCGCTGTCATGTTCCGCACATAATATAAGGTCCCGCTACAAACTCTTGTCAACAACGTGTTGGTCATGTTTGCCATGAAGGGGATGCTCTCACTTCATCACCTGGTATCCCAACCAGAAACCGAACATGGCCGTGGTGCCCTTACCAGGATGTGAGCACTGTTTAAGAAGCCGAATGAGAGTGCTGGATTCCCTGTCAAGAGCAGCAAACCATACTCTTTTGACGAAATCCGAGCTGAATACTACATTGCCAGCACTCAACGAACGTGCAGACGACGATCCGCAGGCCGAGGTCATACAAACAGTTCTATGGGTTCTCGTCTCAGTATCAGCACTGTTTCTAGGGCTAAGGGTGTACTGCAAGTTAACCTGTTCATACACGAAGTTCAGGTTTGAGGATATACTGCTCATAGCATCTTGGGTAGGGGCCTCTCTGCCGCAATTCTGCAATCAAGCTGTTGCTGACACCGGAGTCTTCAGGTGGTGCTTGTGGCAGATGCTTCTCTGACCGAGTTTATAATCAAATCTCGATTTGGCCGGCCTGGTTTCCCTATCAACACTGAAAATATATCAGTCCTTACAATAATTGGCCTGGCTTCAATCACCTGCTCGTTCGTCGGCCAAGTGTGGAGCAAGACAGCATTCGCCATATCCCTTTTACGGTTGTGTGATGGTTGGAAGAAAGCCTTCATTTGGTTCGCGATCATCTCCATGAATGTTCTATTCGCCTTTTCCGCATCATCATTCTGGATCGGCTGCGTTCCTCTCAAGAAGAAATGGGATCCATTCAGTGGAGGAACTTGCTACGACCTGAAATGGGTGGTATCGTTCGGAATCTTCGTCAGCGGTAATGAGATTTTGACCCTATGTTGATTTTGCAAGCATGTGCTGATGGGTTGACAAGTTTATTCTGGTCTGCTCGATATCGCTCTGGCCGTCATTCCCTGGTTGATTCTTATGCGGCCCACACCAGCCGAAGCATCATCAGGTCTGAGACTGAGCAAGAAGGAGAAAATCGGTGTCTCGGTGGCACTGAGTATGGGAGTTCTGTTAGTTCTGAATCATTGACACCTGGGCTGCACGAGCACTTGCTAACAAGGGATAGCGCCGGAATTGCTGCCTTTATCAAATCGTCCTACATGAGATCGGTGAATGACACAACGGGCGACTTTTCTCGTATTTGATGCCCAAATCAAGATTGTAAAAGTCCTATACTGACTCTGTAATCAGATGGCGCAGCGGAGCTGACCGTCTGGGCTGCGGCCGAAACAGCAATCACCATCATGGCCGCAACTATCCCAGTGTTGCGGGTCTTTCTACGTGACGCTGCTATCAAAACACGATACCTTCCTGAGGCTATCAAAATGAAAGTCCGTGGCACAGTAAGGAGGTCTGAAAGAGTTTTGAGAGAGCCCGAATCACATACAGAAGAAATGTTGCCCATTGTCTCTTCGGGAGTTTCCATGTCTACGGCAGGGGCATCCTCATCCTCATCAGGGACATCGGCCCAGAAGACACTTGTAACTGTAAAATGAGATTATGTGCGAATTTTGACGCACGTGAAGGGTCTCGGCTGTTTCCTAGCTGCGCCCACGCCTTCATGACATCACTTTGACGTGTTCGAAATCGTGTTCGAAATCGGACAAAATGTGAATGAAATGTCCAATTGTGATCTATCGCATTGCTAACTCAAACATGCTTTTCTCATTAGTTTTAGGCATGCCTTCGGCGCCACAAGCTTCTACTCCTGGCCAATGGGCTTGCCTTGGAGTTGCCAATTCATCGGGGCGGAAGCAGCCATGAGAGGAGGCGTTTGGCCACCCTCCCTCGGGTCGTCCAGGATGAAGTCCATCGGAAACCCAATGTAGAATTTCTTGAAGCTTTCAATCGTTTGGATCTGTTCATCCGTGAGGCGGATGCTCAGTGCCTTGATGTTGTCCTCCAAGTGTTCTGCCTTGCGGCCTCCGACGACGGGGAATACGTAGCGAGCCTTTTGCATCACGTATGCCAGGGCAATCTGCTGAACACTCTCGGTTCCGTGTTCCTTTGCAATTTGCTCCAGAACCTCGCTGGCCTTGCGTTCTTCATCCGACTGGTTCGGGCCAAACGTGCATCGCAGGCCTTCGGGCGGGCCTCGAGCTGTTTCTTGGACTGCAGTTTGCCGCCTCCAAGGACATCCCATGGACACAAAGCCATGCCGAAGTGCCGGGCCATAGGGATGATATCCCGCTCTAAATCGCGGATCAAGACATTCCAGCGACCCTGGTAGACGGAGAATGGGGTCTTCCCATGAGCCTTGGCGTATGTGTTCGCAGCAGACACGACCCAAGCGGGTGTATCAGAAACACCAAGGTACAGGACCTTACCCTGTTCGACAAGGATGTGGAGAGAGTCCATCAACTCCTCGATCGATGTGGTCCAGTCCCACCAGTGCACGTACAGTAGGTCGATGTAATCCGTCTGCAGCTTCCCGAGAGAATCCCGGACCGAGAGGTGCAGCGACTTCTTGTGGTTGCCCGAGTAGTTGACCCATTTGCCGGGCCCGAGCTCATGCTTGCGGTACTGCGTGGTGAACTTGGTCGCAACAAACATGATGTCGCGGTTTCTTCTGGCGGCCATCCATTCGCCCAGAATCTGCTCGGACTCTTCGTTCTGGTAGTTGTTGGCGGTATCGATGAAGTTGCCGCCGGCGTCGGCGAAGGCATCGAGGAGCTGGTAAGATTGGTCTTTATCCATTGAGCCCAGGAATGACGACCATGCCGAGCCAATGGACATGCCGCCCAAGCAGAGCGGGGAGACCCTGACACCGGCTGTTGTAGAAAGGACGCGGTAGCGACCGAGCTCGGTTTTGGGCTGTGGCGCTGGCGCGAAGACATCTTGAATGGCGGACATTATGATACACTTGACATCCGACGGAAGTTCCGCCGTTCGAATATGGTGAGGCGAGGGAAAAATCCACGAATAGAATGGCACGATGGCCCAAAGTTAGGCAATGGGCGCCAACATGGTCTTTATATCATCTATGTTGCTACAACGGTAGCCAAAGAGCAGACCCTGATGCTGCCTAGTGAAGGATTGCAACTCGATCACACACTCGAGTCCGAGAACGCGTGCATGATATTGTTGCGAAGACGTCTGAGATGTCAGGCTAGCGAACGTCTGTGCCTATCACTCTGCCATGACCAGATGGGGCCTTGGGTCACGATCAGAAATGCGACTCGGTCTCGGGGTGGATACGATCGCCAATTATCTACAGTCTAGGCGCACCGTTGGTGGAAGTAAGGTCTTTCCATGGTCATCATCCCTTCGTCTTCGACTGGACCTATCATTCCCATGCCTAGTGTGAGTCCAATCACTGCCCCGAACCAAGCGGTTAGAAGGAGTCTCCACCAAGGCCCGGATAACCGGCTCCAAGTGATGATACCAAGATGGCTGGATCTGGCACGAGTCTAGAGACCTCATAGTTCTCGTCGTCTGGTCCACTGTGAATTCGACCGGCAATGCGGGGATCGCAGGACTCGTATAAACATGAAATCCCGGCGTGTTCACAGTGGTACGCTCCATCGTGTGAACTTCCCATACTAATGCTGCGCAGTACAGTTGAATAACCCAGCCGGAGAGACCTCGAATGCGAGCAGCAGCTATCAACGTCAACTTTCAAAGGTCGTAGACATCAATTCCGGGGCTATCCGCCTGCTTGTTGAATGCGAGGTCCCTGGTCAATGGTAGCCTGCATCTAATTAACTGGCTCCTCTTCCAGCCGCCAGCATGGAATCGGATAGCCAGAATGAAGTCGCCTTGAACAGCCCTTTGAGGAAACATATGCGTAAGCGACTCTTACTGATCATCTATAAACAAAAAGAACTATCTGAATGTCAAATGCCCCTCCGAGCTTCCAGGTTGAAGATAACGATACTACAATCTTGACTCCCCCTTCCCTCATTGTGTAGACGTGTCGGATTTGGTGACCTGCACCAACATAATGCCAAAACTGCGACATGCGGGGAAATAATATACCTAAATCACGGCATTCTTCCCTTCGCTAGACATGTCAGCCCACAGCCCTCAGCCAAAACGCAAACTTAGATACAGATCGGTAGATGATGAGTAAAGTCGTTCGGCGTGGACACTGATTATTGCCGTGAATAAGAAAGCGGGGGTAGTATCAAGCATGATAACGATCAAGAATTTAATAGAATGCTTTTCTCCTGCTCTTATTAATCCGTAATTTGGCTATTTATACATCTAAATACAGTACTTAATTTAATGTCTTGGTATCATGGTATTCATCTCGACTCCGTCTCAGAATCCAAGTCTGTTCAACTTCGTAAGGTCAAACCTTTTACGGATTACCCAAAAAAGATATTACATGAAGATAAAGTTTGGCCCTCCCAGGATGTGACACGGGATTGTAACGATCAGATCATCATGGCCCAAGCTAGCGCACCGGCGAGAGCACCACCGGCAGAGAAGACGGCGCGGCCGGCAGCATTGACTTCGACAACGGCGTTAGTGCTGGTGGGCCTCAAGGCAGCGGTCGTACCGGCGGGGGTCACCGGGATACCGATATTGACGCCGCCGTCGATGCTTCGAGTGGCGGTAGGAGGGCTGGCGCCGGTGGAGGTGGAACCTTCACTCTTCGATTCAGGCTCATCGGTGTCGGAAGCGGTCTTAACAGTCACAGAAGCCTTTTTGGTTTCTGACTCAGTAGCCGAGGACGTGGTCTTGGTCTCCTCGGACGTGGTCTTGGTCTCCTCAGACGCGGTAGAGGAAGCGGAAGCGGAAGTCGTAGGAGCCACAGACTTGCTGGTTGTAGTGGGCTTAGGTTCTTCTTTGCCTTCCGAAGGCCCGCCGCTCTTAGGATCGCGGTACCAGTTAGAAGCCGGGTCACCAAGACACTCGCCGACGGTGGTGAACTCGAAACCCTTCTCCTTGGCGACGTCGATCATGTATTGAACGAAGCCGTTGACGGTAAAAGAATGAATATCGTGGGCTAGCGTGATGAAGGAAGAGCTCGAGGGGCTTGCAGAGTTGATGGCACCGGAGTACGTCTGCTTGGAGTTGGCGCCATCATCAACCCAATCCTTGGTGTCGAGATTGTAGTCCGCCTGCCATTAAATGTCAGTTTGTGGCGAGCGTGGCCAAGGTGAGAGAGAGCAACCTACGACATGGTAGGATAAATCGCTGAGAGTCGAGATACACTTGTCATCGCAGTGGGTGTAAGGCGGGCGGAAATAGGTAGGGACAATATTCAGAACTTTGGCAAAAGCCTCTTCGTTCTTGACAAGCTCCTCGACCTGCTGGTCACGGGAGATGGTGTTGAAGTCCTTGTGACTCCACGAGTGACTGCCAAGTTGGTGGCCGGCGCCTAGCATGCGCTTGAGAAGTGGGGTGTAGGCCGGGTTCGAAATACCGTTCTGGCCGTTGGTGCCGACGAGGAAAAAGGTAGCCTTGATGTTGCCGTTCTTCTCCAGAGTGTCGAGGACCTTTTCGGTGTACTCTCCGGGGCCGTCGTCGAAAGTCAAGGCAACCTTGCCGTTGACGGTGCAGCGGGTGATATCGACGCCGTACGGAACATTTCCGAATCGGGGACGTTCCATGTCTCTGACGGTGAGGCCAGAGGAAGACTCGAGGGGAATGGCTGTTGCCAGTTCGGCCGAGGCCACCAAGGCCATCAGGAGGGAAACCGAGTTTACTCTGAGAAGCATCTTGACTGGTTGTGACGGCGCGAAAGCGAATGACTCGACGTGGTATAGACCAGGTATCGTGGAAGATGGGTTAAAGTTACGGGGAGGGGGATACACTTAAATCCAACCGACAATGCCAAGATAGCAACCCACGAGCCTTCTTGTGCATAACAAGCCGGGGAGAGAATATGAAATAAGAGTGTTAGGCTAACGCGCCGAAAGGTGCGTGGAGATGGCTGGGCAGGAGGTGGTGGCAGGCGCGGCGCCATGCCCGTGTGCCGCGCCCGAAGGCGGCGGCCGAGTTCTCTCGAACAGCATGGGTTGGCAGGCAGGCCGTTGGCGCTGACCGTCTTGTGTCGACGGACCAAAAATAGGAGGACCGAAAGCAAGGAGGATCGTGCCGTACGAGCAGCCTGTCTTGCAACTTGCAGGGTTGGGCGGGGCGGCCCCGGGCCATGACTTGATGTTGCAGGAAAGAGGCGGCGTGGAGGAAGGCGGCCAAAGTGTTAATGAGCTAAGGGGCCAACGCGGGACACCTACACGGGTAGGCAGGTGTCTTTGGGGGACTTTGGCTGGCAACAAACAGAGATTGGACGGCTGCGGTCACTGCTCGCCTGGTGGTGGGATCGTCACAAAGGACTCAGAGGAAATGAAAGCCAAGAAGGTCGGGATACTCGTTGGTCAGGGTTTCCCTCCGACTTTGGCCCCCAAACCTCTCATGAGGTACGCGCCCCTGATTCGAAGAGACGCAGAGGACAATACGAGCATTGACAATCCCGAGTTATTGGATGCCAAACGTGCAGTCCCGATGGTGTGCGCCGGAAGGACTTGGCAGTGGAAGTTCGGGTTTCTTTTCATTTTGGTATTGTTTTTTGTTTTGTTTGTGAGGACATATTAGTAACAGCATGATATGGGCTTGTACCCTTTGGGTAGAAGTTGTAGGCACACATTCTGGACTGGGATGAACTTTGTTGTACGGCCAACAACAATGGTTTGCTTCCCTTAAGGAAAGCTGGGTGAGCGGGTGCGGCGTAGGCCACCACGAACGGAGTTGATTGCCCTCCACTTGGGCGCACAGAGCGCATTGATGGGGGGGCTGACCATGTCTCCTTTCGAGGGGAGGTTACCATGTATGACGGGGGCCGATCTTGGCTGCATTAGAGCCGTATGAAAGGGGACTGATGCAAGGGACGCGGTCCCTGTGATTGGTCGTCGCCATCGGCGAGCCTAGTAGTATTCACGAAGCAGGCCACTGATTGCCTGAGAGAATAGCGGCGGAGGAGCGGTATGGTGTGGTTGTTCCTGAGAGGACAGCTGGGTGGTGAGCAGCCCGGAAGAACGGCAGGGTGGTGGTTCCTGCGCGTTCAGATAGATGATCAAGGAGGAGAAGGGAGATGGACTAGGAGATGGACAGAAGCTTGGAGGCGCACGGGGCGGCGGCGGCGGCGGCGGCGGCGTGGCTAGTCCCCGTCTCAGTCTCACCCCATATGGGGCTTCTGACGGCGCCGTTGGGTTTGTTGGGATGAATGATGAGCTAAGGAGGGGGGTGCTGATTGAGAAAGGGGGCAGGTGGTGTTGAAGTGGGCATAACCATAATGGGCATCTGAGAGCCAGAAGGGCTATGCCTACGTTAAATGACAGATGCATTTTGGGACCGGATTTTGCTACCTAAAACAGCAAAATCTAATAGCATATGTATTTTACCTTTAGATATAAAATCCTATATAAAGAGATACTAGATATAGTAATAGTTATATATATATTAATATAATA
>MU846488.1:0-20874 GCA_030867225.1 Colletotrichum caudatum
GTATTGTTTTTTATATAACAATATGTAAAAATAAGAGAGGAGAAGAAGAAGAAAAAGAAGAAGAGAAAGAAAAAGACATAAGTTTTGTGGTCTATATACACCGCCCCTTTAACTGATTCGTTATCTATAATATATTTCTTAGATACTTAAAACGTACTCTACTCAGGAGAGGTGACAGCCTCTTTCTCTGTGCAACGGCTGCGTTGGTAACAGACCTTTTGATGAGCATCTTTGTCTCGGCCTTGGCTCCGAGGCTCTGGGAGCTCTGAGGCGGGTAGAACGGCAGAACGTATGGGTAGAGGCCCCGCGGCGTTGCGTTGCTGCTGTCTGATGGGGGGGGGGGGCGAACCTGGGAACATGTTGGGCGGTGTAGATATTTAGGCTGGCTTTGTATCCCTCTTCTGATAGAGGGTCTGGCGGGGATGGGGCAAGCAAGCGGGTTTGCGTGGTAGTGGTATGCCGGGTAGCAGAGCGCACCTAGTGCCTAGATTAAGATGCGAACAAGTCCTGTAAACATGACAAGGCTGCAATAACGATGTAAGTAGACGGCATACCTAGCAATAGTAGTTTGTCTTTTTCTGCTGGAGCTGGTATATATAGGGTAGAAAGGCTCATGGACGTCTGTGTAAAAGTGACTTGGAAAGATCAAGCTAGGAGTTGGGGGAGGTTTGTTTTCGCCTTGATGGGGATGGTGGAATAGACTGGACCAGGCTTGTCATGTTCAAAGGGACCAGGAGAGACTTTTTCATGATGGGATAGAGGCTTTAAGTGGACATGGCATAGATGCTCTGAGTGACAAATCCAGGATGGCCACTCTTGATAGTTGAACAAGATTATTAGCCCAAGTAAGACACACCAAGGACACGAGAAAAAAACCTATAATGGTGATCCATGCCGAATGTTTCAACATGTCACGTTGGGCCTACTGGCCGCACTACTATGAGAGGCGAGAGAAGACATCCGTTCCGGTCTCAGCTCATCCGACTCCTCAGTAACAACAAGCCTCTTCGACTGATCGGCCACCTGCCATATCAGAGCGCTGTTGTTAGGGTGTTGTTTTGTCTAGTTAAATAACTCTTCAAGCAGACGTTAACCGTGTTTCGGGCTGGAGAATGGGTGCCTTTGGCTAAACGGTGTCTCCGTGACGAGACACGCTGGCGTCGAACGACAAGGACGGGCTCAAAAGAGGACGCGCATCTGACACGAGGGATAGACAGCATATGCATCATTGACAGGAATATACCCACCCCCCTACGCATTTGATCAGTGGCAAGCCCTGCTGGTAGATCTATTGTCTCAAGCCATGCTACTTGCAAACGCCATGTCCTCCTCGTCGCATGACAGCGGCAGACTAGACAAGAAGCCAGAGCCAGGGCTGTCATGACTGCTAAAAAAGAGCAGCCAAGATCGCCAGGGGAGGGGGGCCTTTGGTATTGAGGACTTGAGCCAAAATAACCCCCCTAGGCATCCATCACAGCCATGGTGCCGTGGGAACAGCTGGATTGGTGGGTGAAGGGCGAGACGGGGGCACATTGCAAGCTCAGAAAAGGCATGGAGCGATTCGGCAGGGCGGTGGTGAGCATCACGTTTGCACAGCGGAAGATGGTGGAGTTTGTTTTCTGGCGGCGACAGCGGAAGCGGAAGTATTATGTTAGCATCTTGGTTGCTGTTTTCAACATTGCCAATGATGCTCTGCGGTGATATTGACTGAATGCTGAGCTGTATTGACCGAAAAGCGCGGCATGTTTCTGACTTTGGCCTGCTTTCTGCTTAACGTCTGTTCCCTTTTGCAATACGGGTAAGTGTTGGCCATAAATACTCCTAATCCCCTTGGATGCAAGCTGACATGGAGGAGTAGAATGAGATCAAGACTGATGGTAACCTGAAGCATTGCGACGGGTGGACTCACCGGATAGAAAGCGCCCATCATACCCTTGAGCAAAACTATAAGCAATACCTCTCTACCTAACGACGCAGATAATATGCAATTACCGTTGGTATTACCTCGGTTGGCACTACTCATCAAGCTTATGCCTAGATTCAGACCCCTAAAACCTGCCCGCAGACGGGACGACCCTGGCTGGCTTGAAGGCGGAATCGATGCTAGGGATCTCGAGTATCAAGCCGTGCAGACGGATTCATCGCCTCGCATAATATCCACTAAGCTGCCTGGGCCTGTTAGCCCTGGGGAAGGCGCGGCGCCGTAGCTTGCAGAGAACCTTCTGCGGCAGTTCGGACGGCCACTGAGATGTGCGACTAACGTTGGAGGAGACAGCCGACCTGGTAGCGGAGGTGACGCAGCTCGTAGCTGTTGTGAGTTGGGGGGGAAGTTATCCCTGCACCCCGATGATGCCTTGATGCGTTCTTGAATCGCTAGAGGAAGCGTTGCTAGTCACCGCGGCTCTCCGCGCTCTACATTAACTCCATGGCAAAAACTAGGATCTTCCTCCAGGAACCTGATGGTGTGCCTCCGAAGGCGAGCGAGCGAACGATGATCTGACTTGTTGTGGTGGATACTGCCGCCGTTGTGATGGGGATCGTTGTCATGCTTAGGGGTGTGGATGGCGTTCATGCTCATGGCTTTGAATGCTGTTTAGAACTATTGGGAGAGTGGCCTGCGGACGCATTAAAAGGGTTGGTAACCGCTCAATCGCGTTGAGCCTACTTGATGACGGGAAGAAGAGAGGAAAGCTATGAACCGACGTGACTGAAGAGCAGTTTACTTCCGTCTTGTCAGTTCCCTCGACCCGAGAACCGAGTAATACCTGTACTTCTCGACGGGAGAGGAACAGGAACACTCCGTCTCCTCTTCCATTGCGCATGTACTACCACAGCAAATAGTTTCCTTTTGGGACCGGCCCTGTCAACATCAGCCCTGTCTGGCAACCGTCTGCCGGCGAAACCTATGACCTGCACCCGTCGGCGGATGCTTGACTGCTTGTAAAGCAGACGTGTCAGCTATCGCGTCGCAGCGTTGGTCTTGGTCCGTTTGCACATGGCACTTGCTCTGTAATGCTTTCGCCTCGTGCCAGGTAAACGGAGGAGCGGTGGACGGTGTCAGAGGCAGCACGGCGACCCGTTTCAACTACTAGCCTGGGATATAAGTCAAGAAAGGAAACGTGCCCTAGGACCTCTACCCTGAGATCAAGGTCAACGTCTTCATGTGGGCTGACGACGTGCACAACGTCTAGCTTCACGACTGTTGTAAACATGTTCCTACCAGTGGATTTTGAAGGCTCGGGCTCGGTCTCGGCCTCGTTCTTGGTGACTTCGGACCTCTGCAAGTGCGGCGGCACCGGCTGGGCCGGGTCGGTCACCGGTGCGGTGGTGCTGCGGGACGGTTGAGCCGGCGCAGGCAATCTATCATATCCTTTCAGCCTAAATATATATATAAACAACTAAACTAACTACTTTGATAACAGTACTTCGAAAACCCCTATTGGTTGACCGCTTGCTGTAAGAACTGACATGATTTCATGTGTCACTGTGACCTCTACTCCTTTCTTGTGTCGGAGTAGGGCTATAATATCCCTCCCACAACCCCAATTCCGTATTGCAGCCTTAACTACCTCAGTTGTAAGCTGGACCTCTTCTTCTCGCTTCTCCAGGAGCAGGGTTATTATGGTTGTCCCAGCAGTCTCATTGCCTGCAGCAGCAACAACTACCTCCTCTGTGATCTTGACCTTTTCTCGCTTCTTCAGGAGCAGGGCCATTATTTCTGCCCCACTAGTCTCATTCGACGCCGCAGTTTCAACCACTTCCAACGTGATTGGGACCTCTTCTTCTCGCTTCTCCAGGAGTAGGGTTATTATGTTTGTCCCATCAGTCTCATTCCCTGCAGCAGCAACAACTACCTCCTCTGTGATCTTGACCTTTTCTCGCATCTTCAGGAGCAGGGCTATTATTTCTGCCCCCCTAGTCTTATTCGACGCCGCAGCAGTAAGAACTTCTGGTGTGACCTGGACCTGATTTCCTTTGTCCACAAGTAATTGCACCACACCTGGATGCCCATGTGACACGGCTTCTAGGACTGCTGTGGGGTGACAACCACCGCGAGCATTACAATCCGCATTGTACTGAAGCAACTTTGCAACTACCCTTTGGTGACCTTGCGCTGAGGCAGCCTTGATCGCTGTGCCATGGTACCCACCTCGTGAATTGACATCATCTTCTCTATTGTCAACGATATACGTGACAACTTCCACTAAACCGAACCAGCTTGCTAATGTTAGATCTGTCCAGGGGGATCTCCAAGGGTACGGGATAGATGTAGCCCAAATCATCACTCGGCCTTGGGACGTGCGAAAGAGTTTCCGTGCATCGCCAAGATGCTTATTTCGACCCGGCTCGTCTTGGCAGTAATAGTGAGTGATCCAGTTCGCGGCGGCGTATGAAAGGAATTTAAGGTTGTCAGTTGTGAGAGATGTTTCGGTATAAGCAGCAACATCCTGAAGCAATAGATAGCCTAGACAGGAGCGGAGCATAACGCCGTGTGCCTTGGGCAATCCAAACCTGCCTTGCCATCCCGCCTCCTGTCTGGAAGGTGTTTTCAGAAACTCCCTAGCTGTCTGATGAATGAAGGATACGGTGTTGTCGGTTTGGTGAACACTAATGAAGAGGCCGCTGAGACTTTTCAGCACTCTTTCAAACTGAGTAGGGTCCCACAGGTCATTCTCAAGCTCTTTGTGTGTGCCGAAGTCTCTCTGTTGAAGCGTAAGAGCATAATTGATCTCGTCAAGCTTCAGAGGTCGGGCTGCTGCGAGAACAATGCAGAGCAGGTTTTCTGTGTATTTCACATAACTCTCTTGGACGCGGCTTAATATCTTCTCATACGCATCAGATACCTTGGACGGGATTTCGGAGAGAAGCTGCTCAATGCTCGAGAGTTTTCTGTATGCGCTGCGATTTTTCTCAATGATTTCGAATGTGAGGTAAACCCAGAGGTAGGTGCGGTTCTCCATAGCTTTGAGGCGGTCTGCCATCTGCTGTCGCTGATCGCTACTGAAGTCCGCCAGCAGCTTGTCGACTCGATCATCGATAACAAGACCAATTTCCCGGTAAATTTCTTCGGACTTTTCATCCCCGTCGAGCGGAATATACTCTTCGGACAGGGCCAAGTTCTGAAACCCAGCCTGCAGATCATCATACGGGCGACTCGTAACAAGGAATTTGAGTGTGCACGAAAGTTGCTCATGCCCACGGTAGAAATCAGTCAACTTGGTGAGGATGAATGCACGGCTGTCTTCGTTGCATTCGTCCAGGGCATCAAGCACACAGACAATCTCTCCGGGGTATATGGATCTCGCGGCCATTATCAAAATGTTCCAAAGCAGCTGGGGATAGCTCGCAAGGCTTTTTCCATGATTCCTAAAGGCTTCGGCAGCGTGGTTGATCAGATGCCTGGTCGAGGATTGGGTAAACAGCTGATGTAAGATAGCAGACAGGGCATTATAGCTGTTTGTACGCCGCTCGTCCCCTTCTTTAAAGAAGAAGTAGCACACGGTGGTGGTCGCAGGACGTATCGAGAGCCGCCTCTCGTCGATGAGAGCCTTGGCTAGGACGGACTTGCCGCAGCCGGGTCCGGCTGAGACCCAGATGATCCTCGAAGCCGTCTCGTTGCGCCATCTTTGAAACCTGTCGTCGTTGAAGAACCATTCACACGTGTGGGCCACTCTCGTGGGGTTGAAGTTCTTGTATACTTCATGGGTAGCCTCTAGGCAGTGAAGTAAAGGCCTTTCTTTTTCGTCATCCAAGTTTTTCTGACGCTGGGTGTTACTATCTTGCAATGCTTGGGAAATATCTTTAAGGTACGCCCTCGACTGCTCGATCTCCTTAAGCTGCTGTTCCCATAGCCGATGTGTTGCTTGTTTTTGCCTCTGGCTGATTAATTGCTTGCACCGGTCGCTCAGATCATCAATATTCTTTGCTGTTTTTGCCCAGTCATTCCAGCCCGCCACCTGCTGCCACGCACGGGTGTGCTGAGGGCTGGCAAGATGGCAAATGGCACGGGCCTGGTACTCAAGGATGTGGGAGTATAGATCGGCCAGGCTGGCTAGGATGTCTTCATGGACGTTTTTCGGGCGGTCATCTTCCCAGAGCTTCCAGTAAAGTTGGACGTGGATAATGGAGGTGAACCCACTAAGCAAGGCGTCATGTTGCTTGGTGCTGGTCGTGAGAAGCTATGACCACCATATCAGCTTAGGCTAAATTTGGGAGGGGATGGAGCGCCCGTACTGGGAGAAAAATTGAGACGGCTGACCAGGCCAGCGCCGCGCATGGTTGTGTGCTGACAGCGGCCTTGACGATTCCGTCTGACCAGATGAGTAACTTGGCTAGTTTCTCTGCTTGGTCGCGGAGTTTGATGTCATGGTCGAATAGAGACACACTCCACTGCTTGCTCTCCCGTTCTTTCAGTAACCGTGCGGCAGCCGGCTGAGCCCATAAGTGTAAGTCCGAGACGGAGGGATCGGCGTCAGCGTCAACGTTTCCCGTCTTTAGCAGGTTGTTCCGAAAATCGACGGCGAGATCCCTCGCACGCTTCTGAAAGAGCACGAAACCCTGTGCCCATAAGTCGGTCGGATTTTCGTCACCTGCAGCCGTGATTTCAGCGCCTTTGGCGTGACTTCTGTCGCTGTTGTTGAGCGGAAAGTCAGCTTCCAGCAACGATGCGGCTCCTGGAAAAGAGGTCGACTGTGCGGGGGTATCTTCTTGCTGAGAATGAACCTCCTGTTGCTTCTTGAAGCGACTCCAGAGTTTACTGAAACATTTGAATTTCGGCATGGTTTGGTAGGTCGATGATTTCGTCTGTAAATGGTGGTTAGTGCCTTGGGTTGTTTGATTAATACTTGAGGTATATGGTGCTAAGGTCCTACTTATTCAGAACGGCGGCACTCTCAGTCAACATAAGGCGCTACAGCAGAGAGAGGCTAGAGCGAATCAAGGGTTGGTGAAGCTGCGCCTCAACCAGGCTGACACTGCTTACACCCATTTTCGACTAATAGGGTGGTATTGGAGACCTCCCCGAGTCACTGCATGGCACTATTTCTTCACTGCATGAAAGCGAGGCTGGATCCCTGCCCTACGCTGCCGCGGTAGGTTAGTTACGGCTTGGTTAAAATTGAAGTATATCACCTGAAGTTTCGCTATACCCTCCTAGGCAATTGTTGCGTACGTGTGAAGGTGTATGATTACATGTGCTGATGCAGCTTGTGTGCTTCTGCATACTGTCTACACATGTATGTTTGTTACCCCCCGTTGCTGCCCAACCTCAAATGCGTTAGAGATTGGATACGGAATCTACCAAGTAGATTGAGGATTTGTGCTATCGCTCCTGCTTTTGCCCCTGCTGTTTCCTCTTACGCAGACTCCTGACCCCGTTTGCAACACTGACACAAATGTGACGAGTTTCCTACGTAGAACCGTTACATTGATTTCTCTTGGTGAACCGCTCTCCTGGACATGCTCAGGACTGGACAAAAGCTCTGAGATGCTGTCGAAGGTCACGGCTTCATGCGGCAGCGAAACCCCACATTTCCTCCAAGTTGCCTGAGGTCCAGGTGGAACGAACCCAGGTCAAGGAACGTTTCCTCTAGGACGTACACGCCTGCGAGGTTTACGCCCTGAGGCTCGCACTTTGGAAACTCAGCCATGTTCGCAGGCGGTACGATGCCTGCGGCGCGCCAATACGCATCTGTCATAGCCTTGGGAACGCCGCCACGACGCTAGTGGTATAATTCCCATGCTGCGATGCCTAACGGCTGACCCTGCCATACTACGTAGATTAAAGTCTCTTAGGTGTCGGTGGCTAGTTTTGCTCGGTAGCCGGCTTGTAGCTGAATTGTCGGGATACGGAGGTTTGTTGTCTTGACTCGTTCGATGGCATCCAAGCAAAGGAACTGCCCGCTGTGAGCTTGGAAGATATGTATCGAGTTTGGTTTCCAACCACAGTCAAGCACACGGTATGGCCCGAGCCTCTCGTGTGTGCGCGTGTGTATCATTTCTACGCCGATGCGTCCCTGTTGTATGATGGGTCAAACTCAAAGGCCGCTTCCATCTGGCAGCCGTATATCTAGGCCTATTGAATAGAGAGAAAGCAACATGGAGGCTTGTCTTTCTGCTGGCCTCCGGCATCGACTGCACGGCATGCATACAAGCCAACATGTGGCCGACGAAACTGCCTCGCAACGACCATAACCACAACGCACCGCTCTCACCCGCGTTATTATCGGGCAGAAAGACACGTCGCGCATGCAGCATTGCCGGTATGTCTGTGAAATGGTCTCCCAGATCCTTTTCGAACCCAAAATTTCTCACTTACCAGAGCCGCCTTGCCTGCAGGGACTTGTGTCGATTCTTGACCCCTTCGTGCATGGTCAAGTTCCGATTTGAGAAACACCTCCAGGTCTCTCAAGCCCATTGAGCTGTCCGATCACAGAACGGCGCGGGAGCCAAGCCGGCTACCCCCCCCCCCCCCCCCCCCCCCCCCCCCCCCCCCCCCCCCACCCCCCCCCCACCCCCTGTCCCCCCCCCCCCCCCCCCCCCCCCCTCTCTCTCTTTTCGCAATTACCAGAGGCAACCCAACAGGTCAAAGACTGACGAGAACCAAACACGCAGCAAAACAACCAGTTTCAAAACACCCCCGACATCCTGACCGCGAGACACCAGCGATGGATGGCGTCTAGGAGGCCCAAACCCAATGCCAATCCTAGCCCCAATTCTTATCCGCCTCGCCCTTGCTCGGTCCGAGACCGCAGACGGCGCTAAGAGAACTCGGCCCGCATCTGACGACAACAGCAGGAACACGTCTCGGTCGACTGGCTTTGCCATGGCGATGCTTTGATTGCATGAATCACTCTCGACGCGTCGTTACACTGCATTGCATGTAGCGACACCGTTGGTCCATGTCACTTTTGTGTTCCGCGAGCATGTCCTATTGATGCTTCTGCTCACCGGCTTCGCTCATGAACCGGCGTCATAACTAGCTTCCTCATCCCAAGCCCCGCCACGGTGATCATGAGGGCCTGGCCGTGGGGGCTTGGACGGAATGTTAATTCAGCTGCTGCTGGGATGCCTGTGAATACATCATCTTGGACACGATGGGTGGGATATCTTGCTTGTTGAAGGCAGACGAGTCTGGAACCACGCTTGCCCTCTCTCAATGCATTCGTTTCGAGAATACTGAATGCCCGTCTTGAGGATACTTCAGATTAGCCTCCCACTTGGAGATATCGGTGCGCCATTTGGCTCCCATACACCCAATCGAGGTGTGAACGCGGTTATGAATATCGCACTTTGTAGCACTTAGCTTGCGGAATAGAAACACATCAGTAAGCCCACTTGCATTACAAAGCCAGTAATATTCACTGCCAAGATATACAGCTAATAGGCACACACACACATACACTTTCTTACCAATCATTTATTCTACTTCCAAGATGCATCAGCTATTGATGGAACAGGATAAGCTACATTGTGGATGCTGTGACTTGGGGCATGAAGCAACAATAATGACGGCTGTCATTGTATCTCATTCAACCAAGATCCCCAGTAATCCAGTGCAATACTAGGCCTGTCACTTTAGAGGGAAGCATGTTGGTCTTTGTCGTCCTACAGTGTGTAGTTTTGCGTGCCCGAATGGCTTCAAAAAGAAGTTGAACATCCGAGTGTCCTTCGAACATGGAAACTTCTGTTGCTCGCATCACATAATGGAGGGAGAGTCATCCCAGTAGATTTACGTTGCCGGTCTAGGCTTCAGGTTCTATTGAGGCTTGATCCGGCAGTTCATTTTCAGGAGAGTAAAGTAGGCATAGTAGAACAATGCGTGAGCTGATGTAATAGGGTGGCAAGGTTCAGATAAACACTGTATCTGGAAGAATTGGTTCCAGGTTGGCGTTTCCTCCATCCAAAAGGTGTCCATCGACCAGATTTGAAGACATGTCATGGTTACCAGGCTCACGAGACCCCTGCTGCCTTGAAGCCTTGGCTGACTATGCCCGCAATGTTGATAACAGCATGGTTTCGAGGCTTTTCGTTTCGGAGGTCAAACCATCTGGTTGCCTTCACCTTGATGAACTTTGCAGCTGCATGCTGGTGATTCTCGCTTACTTCAAGCTGGTCAACGTAGTCTTGGGTGATGTGCACCTCGAAGAACCGCATGTAATATCGTGCGGCGGCAATGGCGAAGATGCTAGACAAGAGTAAGTAATCTGAAGAATTCAAATTTGTCCCCCAGTCATAGGGTCCGGTAGAATGAACGTCCAAGAGCTTAGTCAGTTGACTCACGTATCTTGTGGCCCTACCCACGTTCTTCGCGCCAGCCGCATCGATACGGCCTGTCCTATGATCTGGGCGAACCGTTTATCTGACAGTTTTGGCACGCCGTCCAATATCTTACCGAGGTGTCCCTTCGTCTCGAGGATTGCAACGCGACCCAGGCGTTGGCCAAAGTCCTGGACGAGGGACAACCCTCCATCGTCAACAGATGTGTAGGCGATTTCTTTCTGAATGCGACAGTGCAATTCGAGCTTGAGATCATCGAAATCGACGGCAAAGTCATCCGAGTCAGACCAGTGGCTTTGTGGGAGGTGTTGAAGGACGTACCGGATGAACTCGCTTGCAAATCGATGAGTCAAATCTTCGGATCTTAGTGGTGATTTGACGGCTTCTTCCTGGGGGATATGTGATTGCGACGACGAAAGATGCTGGGATGGCGAGGATGACCCGATGGCTTCAGTCAACTCTTCTCTGCTGTACGTGGGTGCCAACGGCGCTTGGGTTGCTTGCCGTTTTGGACGTTGTTCGCGGAAGGGCGAAAGTGAGAGGTCCCGCTTCACACCTATTGATATGCCGCCAACGGGCGGAGAGCTGCCCATCGAGGGGGTCTCGTGGGCCTCGTGCACATGGCCCTCCTCGTCCCGTGAATCGATGGAATCATCATCATCATCAGTCTCGCCAGACAAACACAGGCGGTTCATCGCAGCCCATACACTGCCGAGGGGGTCACGGCGGAGGGCATACTCTGTCCGCACACTGCGAGTGACACGGTCATCGGACGATGGGCCTTTGACCAATTTGAAAAGCGCCCTCGTCGGTTCTCCACGACCATCCTCATGCCGGGGATCAGACTCGGAAGCTTCGTCGAAGCGTAGCATCGACGAAGCCTCAACAAACTCTTCATCCCCACCAAAGGACGGAAGAAGGCTTGCGTCTGTTTCTACGACGAGCACCCGTAAAGCTACCAGCTGCGGACGGCCCCATGTGCTAGCGCCAAGCTTGTTGAGGCTTTTGAGCCAGTCGCCGTCAGGTTTGGCCTCACTATGGTAGGCAATCGGTGTGGATACACGGTGGAAGTAGTATTCCTTTCCCATGATGCAGTTTTTCTGGCAGGCTGCGTCAGACCTAATACCATCTGATTTGTGGCTTTGGAGAAAAGTGAAGAAGAGTGTGAATCGTGAATCTCTACTTCTGCGGTGAGGGGCGGCCCAGCTAGTTAATTTAAGCTGGGCACATCCACATCCACATCCTCATGCCTCATGCCTCATGCCTTATGCTGTACGGATACAAGAATATTCTAGCCACATCCGCTTTGTCCGTGCACATCATAGCCAGCACAAAGCCGCCTTTGGGGATGTGGCGGTGTCGGCTGACTAAGCCTGGAGACCCTGCACATGCACATGCTGCTGATATCGCTAGAAAGTCACCACGTGACCTTCTGGCTCCCTGGACGCTCCCCTGCATTCACCCACCTGGCGCTCCACCATTCACGTGTTTTGGTGTCAGTCACGTCACATTACCGACCGGCAGGGGGTAGTCGTCCAACGCGCAACGATCGATCGCTCTGATTCCATCAACCTCCAACCCCACCATCACCGGTCGCCATTTCGCCCAACACCCACACACACACACGCTGCACATAGCAATGGCTGTGCAGTCGTATGACACTCTCTCATTGCGCCAGCTTCAGCAACTACACCCGCGTGAGAGACTTCAGGTGCACCCGCTGCTATGGACTTCACGCCATCTCCATCTCCTCAGATGTCCCTTTGTTGACGCACCTCCTCTACCTGCTCCTCCTCCTCCTCCCCCCCCCCAGTCGTCCCAAGACACATGCCAAGATGGAATCCGCATAGTTGCCAGCCCAAAAATGCCGCAGCAGGAAACACCCAACCCTACAGCACGAGGAAACTCATCTTGCCGCAGCCGGCGCCCTCTATCCAACTTGGACTCTAACGTCAGTACCAACCAACCCAAAACCAAGCAACACTCCGCTTCGACCCTGCCTCCTCGACCGTCCCTCCCAGAGCATGCGCGATGGGCCAAGGTCCTGGCCAGAAGCCCCATGCTGAGCGTGAAGGAGGCGATGATCCGCGCTCTAGTCCTCAAGAGGGCAGTACGCGCCACGCCAACCAGGTAGCATCGCATCCCCCCCCCCCCCCAATGATCCAGCCAGAATATCATCAGGCGCAAAAAGGCTAACATGGCATCAAATGAACAGCACACCTTGCGTCCTCCGCTTCGAGAAGAATCAAATACGCCTCCGTTGCCTAGTCTTTGGCGCAAATACCACCTCTGTTCCGTCCCAAAAGCCGACCGAAGAATCCTCGATATCCTACTTGGACGCCTCGAGCATCCGCGACGCACGCAGCACATATCTCAAGGAATCGTGCCAAGCATGGAACAGCATTACACGCTCACTCTACAATACCCGGCTGGCCATTCTGCAGCGTGGCCAAAGAGCTCACGACTCCTACGTCACTGCCATTCTCATTGCCTTGGCACAGCATCAGTGTCGCTCGGCCCCGCACAAGTCAATCCACCGAGTGAGTGTTGGCAGGCAGCAGCGTCTATTATTTTGCTTGATGTTTGACTCTAATCATTATCACAGGTTCACGTGCTGCTCAGTGATGTCGACAACAAATCTCGAATGACAATCTACACGGCCGAAATTCCGAATTCATTCCTCGACAAGCTCGCACATCCTCGCCGTCCTCCACCCCCCTTCGCCGCGTTCCAGGTTCATGCCAGGACAATCGAATACGAACCATACGCAACATTCCAGCAGCGTCTTTCCCAAGCCTTGATCCCCTGCGGGCCAAAACGAGCGCGCGATCCGGACTACGACGATGACGATGACGAGCATCGTGCCCAGAAGCGACGATGCGCTGATAACGGATGAAATGGAATGGGACAAAACGAACTTGAATAAAGGAAGCAAACGATCATATTGGTCACCGGGGAGATGCCTCGACGACGACAGGCTGTACTGGCACATGATGAGCATGGAGTTTTATCCGTTCCCCCAGATGTACTGCTCCACTAGCAGGGTTCTCCAGGTTTTGGCGTTTCCCGGGCCATGTCAACTGTAGTCATGGTACGGTGCCTGCCGGTTTCACCTCCTGCCGATGTATTCAGCGACTGCTGTTCACCCCGCTGATTCGCACCTCCGGTCACGTGTCCAGGCTTCGACACTGATTATTGCGCAATTAGCTTTGGCGCGAGCATGCCGCCTCCGAAGATGCGCGCGCGCACCTTTGGCAAATTTACAAAGACAAACAGGAAAGCGAAGCACGCATAGAAAATGTAGCCCTGGCCTATCAACGCGCAAGTCGAGCACGCCGGCTGGTGTTTGACGTGTATCTCTCTCATGGAGATGGTTTGCAGTACCATGTCACCAGTGGCGCTTCGATGTCGTTTCAGGGCCTCAAGACGCTCGATTCTGTCGGAAGCCTGTAATCAAAACATGGAGGATGACGCTTTTGCTCCATTGATGTCGTTGGCAATGGTTGCGGTAGAAGAAGCGATTGAACGGGGTACCGAGGCAGAGGAGGCGACGCTGGCAGGGAGTCGTAGCCCGAGGAGACGTATGATGGAGGAGGAGGAGGAGGCTGATGGTGTTTTGAAACGCATGTGCCATATGTGATGGCATAGCGTATCTCAACGCCACCTCATAGTGTCCCGCGAAGTAATCAACGGCCTGTCACCATCATATCCGCTCGCTCCCATTCCCGTCCACCCCCCTTTGCCAGGCTGTGGACTCTAGGATCCACCCATATACTTCTTCCGAGGCTCTTTGAATTCGCCAAGTTGTCCTTCGGCTCTATAGTCATTGCAGCTCAATCTTATAATATGCCAAGGCGTGTCTACCTTGGTTCGGTCGACGACATTTGTCGACTAATGCCCCAAGTTAGGATCATGCCGAATGAACGGTGCTCATCTTGGTTCAAAATAGCCATGACTTTTGTTCGGGCAGCAAGAACTGATGATGGTGATATGTGCTGAAAATGATCTTCAGATTTTCAGGTCAGTTTCCAAGCCATGTCGACGGAAATTGCATCATCTGCCCTTGAACTCGCCTCACCGGTCATTCAACCACTGATAAGCCACTGTCGCTGTTGCTTTCATCGATTGGTTATGCTTCCACGTACCAGGAGGTCTAGACTCCCAAGCTGGTAGCTAGCGTAGCTGTTGGTTGCACTCAGAGTAAACCCTACTACAGGGGGCGTGTATGGCATGAATTTGAAGTTGAGTTGGCCAAGTATTTACTGATAAGAATTGTGGCTTTCAATGTAGAAACCCAGTGACGTAAATTAACAAAAGGGGATAATTTGGGAACATCCATGACATTTTACCTTGTCTCGGTGTTCCTTTGCAATCAAGCTAGGGTCTCAGGTGACGCTGCTGTAGATACGTGCTCATAATCACCAAAAGTCCAAGAATAGCCATCCATGCATGTGTGAAGCTCCGGAGTTCGTTCCAGCTGAGATGGAGTTTTGACTTTTGAATTACACCGCAGCCATGTTTGGCTCGGGTTGCAAATGACGCTGGAAGATCAACAAGCGCTCGTCGCTGGTCCCAGAGCCAAGGCCACGACTTCGCAACTTCCAGAGCAGCCGAGTCGGTCTAGTAACTGGCGCGGACCACGATAAAAGTCACCTGATGCTCTCAGATGGAATTCCCCGTCATTCATTGAGCAGGGGCTTCGAATCTGGTCATGGTACGAATCGGACAAAGCCCCAGAACGACGACGGTGTTTGGGTGTAGCTGCATGCGCAATATCAAGTCCAACTGTCTGCGTCATTTGGTCTTTGTGATAAGCACCTCGGAACGAATAGAAGTAACTCTTTGGGGTCTAATTAAGCGGCTATGGCGGCACTGATGAGAACTGCTGTACCATTACTCACCGGGCCCAAGATATCAACAGCGACTCTGCATCATTGTTTCATCTTTGCCTTCGGTATCGTCAAAACCATCTCTAGACAGTACAATAGCCAGGGCGACACGCTTGGCGGTACCTAGTTGATTGCGAGGTCCCATGAGACCCTCAGTCGATGAGATCGAACGTGGCCTATACAGCGTATGGCCTGCATAGCCTGGCCAGCCCGCGTCTTTCAAGAGGCATCTTTCGCAATATGAGCAGACCATGCTGACCCCTAAACCCAACTTGTATCTGGCAGATCCTAACATTTCCAAAACCCAGAACCCAGCAGAGGCACATTGAAGAAGCCGACTTGGGGCATATAAGCACATGGCTGGCACTCAAGAGAGCCTGTAAGTCCCCTGTGCATTTGCACCCACACCACGATGATGATATTTTGACGTGTCGCGGGATATCTCGGTCAATCCGCATCGTGAGTACATGATCTTACACTCTCCTCATCACCAGAAGCCTCGTCTTCAGATGATACTATTTCTGGTTTGTTGAGATCATTCTGGACGTGCCATTTCTTCTTGGTAACCTGATCGATTATCACGAAGCGTTCATTTGCATCTGGCTTGGCTTTGGCATGTTTCCGAGGCTGTAGCGACGCCGCTTAGGCTCGCAGTGTCTCGATTACCAGTTGATTGTCAGCACTAGCTATATTGTTGAGGCTGAGATGCTTGCCGACCTTGGTCAACTATTCACCGTCGGAATGCGTCGAGATACGAAAAACCTCAACGCGTTCCTGAACCTCTTCTCCCGACTGCTCATTGCCCTAAAAATGAAAGCAAAGTCAGCAGCCTTCGCTACAGCAAGCCGTTTCCAATCGTCTCAACCAAGAACATCAATCGCACACCAGTCCCACACAGATTGACAATAGCAAGGCGCTGCTATCTGCACTGTTCGCTTTCATCCAACTCACCGGCAAACAGGCTGCGCGGAGATCCAAGCTGGCAGGCATAAAATACCAAAACGGGACGTCTACGCCGCGCGGCGTCTACATTTATTCCAGAGCACTCATTCTTATCAGCAGGCATCACAAGACCCATCACACAACAAACAACAAGTTCCACATGGCAAGGTTCCTCCCAAACGTTATAAGAAGACGTCTTTACCTCTATCTCATCTACATCAGGCCCTTCACAAGCATGCTTAATAGCACACAGTGGCTTCCTTGTATTAAACCACTACTACCTGATAGGAGATACTGCATTCTGGCAGGGTCTAGCTCTTGCTTCTCTGTAAGACCCCAAACCTTAAAAGGATACTTTTTAGGAATCTTCTAACTAACAGGTTCTTTCTGGATGTTTAGTGCGGCCTTATTCACTGCCACCTCTATTGCTACGGCCACCTATCAAGCCTGATAAATCCAACAAACGCTTACGTCTTCTCAACGTTCATATCCAAGTTATTTGCTAGCGGAAACCTCGCTTATAAGACGGCACCTCCAGACTATTGAAATTTCTTTACTGACCATAGTTACTAAAGTACGCACCCAAGCCCAGGAGGACCTGTCATTTGCTGCTCATCTACAATAGACAGGATTCCAAGCCTGCAATAGTCAAAAGATCACAGTTCAGGAAACTTGGCGACATGTTACCCATTCTACCCAGCCGGGGCCTGGTCCAAAACCGAAGGCCCTCTCCATATCAAGACGATCTTCAACAAGGCCCTTCGCGTGTTTCACTCCGACAACAGCTTCCAGGTCAATTACATGAATTCTCAACTTTCCTGACTCAAAATTCAATATGTCAAAATCATATCATACCTCAAGTCACTCCTGACTTACAACCACCTTTTTCAGCTGGAAGCAGCGCTTTTACCTTTTCTTGAATCTGGCGTCAGTTGCTTCTAGAGTACATATGCGGAGCATTTTCCCCCTTGGCCTTGGAGATATTCAAGGCCGTTGTGCTTACCAGCCTCCGAATGCGTTCAATCGCTACTGAACAACAGCGCCTGAATTAATCTCCCCGTCGCAACCGACATCTCCTCCATGGCATTTGAAGGTACGCATGCGACGCCAAACTCTTTACGGCGAAGTACGTTGGGTTCCAAATCCTCGCAGGCTTGATGATGTGGTTTGCAGGGCAGCCACCAAAGCAGACAAAGCAAATTGGCCCTTCATATTTGTTTATTAACTGCTTATATTGTCTGATGTGATGACAAAAGCGGATCCGTAAATGCCACTGCGCAATTACGGCTTATATCACGGCATCTGATTAGGGAATAACTGAAGCTATTCATAGGTTTCTCCAGATGTCACGGATGAACTTCGAATCCATCGATCCCTGAGACTCCTTGTAGAACCCCTCTCTTCAGCCAGTTCTTCGTCAGCTGTAGTCGCTCCATACTCTCTGCCGTCATCGAGAGCCTCTGCGACGTCAGCGTCAATCTCGCTACACTAAAGGCTTGCTCACAGTCCAACGCCATGGCTAGGATCACGAAGACGTCAAGGGCTAATCTACTCTAACGAGGGTGCTGAGCCTGGCGGTCTAGCCACCATCACGCAGGGTCACCCGTCTTCTCTGGGGCTTGCCTGAGGTAGGAGTTAAGCTCGTCAGACGTCGCCCTTGCTTCTTGACTGCTACGACTTCTCAGCTACTCTCTGAAGTGGCTGTCGTCGTGTAAATATAGGGCGAAAGAGGAGGCTGACGAGGAGGCTAATGATAAGACTGGCACATCGTCTTCCTCATACCACTTATTGAAGAAGCGCTCCAGCCCCTTTCTCGCACTCCGTACCTATGCCTCTTGGCCACCTCTACCCCCTACTTCCTTGAGGTAATCGAAACAAAAGTAGGGATAGAGAATATTTTAAAGCAGCAAAGAGGGTTGACTAAGCAAGAGCCAAGTGATACTTGTTTGGCTTCCGCTAAGCTAGCTTAATAGAGATCCAAAGATTCACCTAGTACCCCTTCCGGAGGCGACAGAGCTGCGAAGTGGCTTCAGCCCTCCGCCAGGCCCAGTCAACCTCGACGTGATCCGGAAGAGAGGTCTCGTCGAAGGGTCGCCGAGCTGACGATCTCAGACTGCGACTGTTGCGGGAATTGCCGATCCTCCACCTCGTCATCTTCCCCATCCTCATCCCTCTGTACAACAATATAAGCAATCTCGTGATTGTAGTAACTCTTCCACTCCTCGAGGTTTTCAAGCATGTATTCCATGCTAGTAATCACCTCCCAAAGGCGTCCATGACCGTCTCTCTTGCCCCATCCCTCCCTTGATTTTGTCGGGAAAAAGAGGGGCTCCAGAAGGCTCTCAACCTGAACGAGAACAAGCCAGCCCTCATCTGTTAAGTGACCAGAGGTAGGAATTTAGAGAGAGGCCTCGTCGTTATTAAGACCTGAAAGATAAGCCCGGATCTCATGCCTCTTCCCAACGGCATGTCCCCTTGACCAAGATAAGCAAACGTATTGCTGATAATCCTGACAATTTCCCTGTTTAACATTAGCTTCCCCTACACATCGACCTAGCGAGCGCATTCGACTCAAGCGCAAGTACATGGAAGCAAAAGGCAAGGGTTGGAGTCAAGTTCTTTATTATACACCCGATCGTATTGGCAAGTCGGTGTTGATGGTGGTGGTGGCGGTGATAATGAAATGAAGAAGAGCCGGCTGGCTGATGAGGAGATACTTGGGTATGCGAGGGTGCCAATAGGTGGCTGGTCAGCATCCGGTCTTGATAAAGTAATGTGACTGCACCTTGACTGGTAAGATGATCGGGGCTGGGGATGGATGCGTAGAGGTGGGAGGTCCTGGCACAGAGATGGGGAATTCCACTGCACCCGCTCAGCGTCAAACACCACATACGCCACTTTTTAAGTATGTGCCCTATGCTGCACCATGAAAAGGTGGCTAGGCACCAGCTGGTTAGTTATCCTTCTACATCTTTACCTTAGGGAATGACGGGGCTGTAGGCAAACCATTGTCAAATAGTTCATGTCCATAGCATACCGGGCCCAACTCTTAGGGGGGGGGGGGGGGACCTTTGCCCTGTGGAAAATGCTTTGTTTAGTGTCCCTGTCTGTACCTAGTATATTTCTGCCATCATCTGGCATTTCCCAGATCGTGTCTGCCATCATTCTCCCCCAAGCAGGCATTCCTCCAATAGCGCTATCATCCTACGCAGCCAGCTCAGCCACGGGTTGCCGCCTATAGGCGCGTTGGCTTCGGCCAAGCCCCTGTCCTCCAAGTCCACCAATTGTGTGTATGATGGATACGCTTCAGAATCGTAGATGGAGCCGTCGTCTGAAGAAGCATCACCGTGGTACCAGAAGGCCGGTGGTGTTGGCAGCATCTGGGTGTCTTGAAGGAGCTGTTGCGTGTCTGTAAGGTCGAGTTCGTCGTGCCAAGAACGAGGCCGCAGTGGGGGTGATGCGCCCAGAATGGTGGGTTGGAACAAGATGTCGTGGATCGTCGCGGTCGACTGCTAGTTTGACGTTGATTGGAAATCTCCGCTTGCTAAGACTTCCCACCATCAGCCAAGGCGACGACAGCTAAGAAACGGGGGGATCAACGCCCCCGCAGGGCAGGCTTCGCCAGCTTACTTACACCTGCTTTGAAGTCGACGTAGCTCGACCAGGGTTTCCGCATCTCGGGCGTGTTGATTCGCTCTGCGGGCGTGCAGCCGATCGAGAAAGGCGGACCGGTAGGACGCGAACATGGTTTTTTGTGCTGGCGGCGCAGGAACAGCAGGGAGGTGTCTGTCTGTCTGTCTGTCTGTCCGAGCGAAGATGGCAAACCGGCGGATCGGGGCCAAAATGGTAGGGATGGGCAATTCCGAATCTGCAAAGCACCGTTGATGTGAGCTAACAGGCCTCGGCATGTTATGAAAGAGTGGAAGCTCATGTCACAACGGCGGTGGGAAGGTTTAGCGTACGGTGTACCTACCCAGCGTACCTTCCTTGCCCGCTTGCCAGGCTCACCACGTGCACTGTTCCGGCCGGTCCTTCCCTTCACTGGGTGTGGTCCCGTGCCAGGCAGGCAGGCACACCACACCAGGATACCAGGTACCTCGGATCAGGTAGGCAGACAGGCAGGACAGGCCGAGCCACATTAGCCATAAGGGACCTCCTGCCTCAGAGGTGGCAGCTGGTAATATACCTACAGGAACATTAAGGGCTGACACGGTTATGTACGCCTCTTGGCAGTGGCTCATACCGAAGTGCCGGAACAAGAGTTGTTCCGGTCCGGAAGATCCCGCCAGATGCCATGAAGGCACATGGAAAATGCAAGTACTGCGTAGTGTGGCGGCGCCTGCCACAGCAGCACAGCCATATGTACCGCCGCCACCACCACCACTGCCACCACGGCCTCTCCTTGGTATGGTGAGTCTCGTGAGGAGAGCTTGAGTTGGCCGAGTATTGTCAGAACGTGACGGCTCTCTTGGGTTCGACGCTATTTTCTCCGACCCCGCCGGATCTCGTCTCTCTCAGCGCGCCTGGGCAGTACTGTATGCTCTGCGATGCTCTCTCTCTCTCTCTCTCTCCCTCCCTCCCTCTATCTCTTACGATTCATTATTAACTACCCTGCCCTATATCCAAGACACCCCTACATCTAGAACATTACTTAACACTATGTTCCTATTAAAATTTATTACTTCTTTCTAAGCTAAATCTATCTAGAGGTGTTAGTTAGCCTTTATATATACTAAACACTTCTTTTTTATAAAGAAAGTAACAG